>CAUYON010004700.1:0-57762 GCA_963573935.1 Arctocebus calabarensis | reverse complement strand
CAAGATCCCTTGCATAAGCAAATGGCTGAGATGTCAGAAGTTGAATTCAGAGTCTGGATAGCAACTAAGATCAGCTCAATGGAGGAAAACGTGAAATTAGAATTTCAAGCAGTAATCCAAAAGACACAAAAGATGTCTCAAGAACTGAACGAGTTCAAAGAGAAAATGGCCAAAGGTTTTGACACATTGACACATTGAGACAAGAAGTTGTAGCCCTCAAAGATCTGAGAAATACAGTAGAATCCCTCAGTAACAGAATAGAGCAAGCAGAAGAAAGGATCTCCGAAACTGAAGACAGAGATTTTGAATGCTCCCAAATGCTCAAAGAGATAGAAAAATGGAAGGCAAAAACAGATCAGTCTCTCAGACAGCTGGTCTCTGTCCTACCCTAGTGAATAAGTTACTTTGGGTTGAAGTCTCAGCTTTGGAGAAATACCAGCAATTATATCACCTCGCCTCCTGTGGGCCTTTCCTTTTCAAACTGGAAAAGGAAAATCAAACCTTTCCACAACCATACCCCCACGGTACCACTTTGGATAGTCCTTAGGTGATTGATCCAGTCTGAGAGATCCAAATCAATTGTCCCTGACAGCACTCAGTCTCAAGTGAGGGAATTCAAAAGTTCTCTGGCAACTAGACAGCAGGGGTCTGCTGGCAGGTCACGTATGACTTGTTCTGGTGCTCTGTGGAGTCAGAAGCCCCCCCACCCAGCAAATGAATTAATCTGGGAAGGTTGACGCCTTCTCCCCCATGTTGCACCTCTGTCACACCCAGTCATTGGTAATCCCGCAGGGCTATGAACCAGTTCCCTCCAATGAGCAGATGCTCCAGGGGTTTGAGCCTGTTTGAGTCACAGAGAGATCTTATGTCTCCTCTTCCAGGCCTCCAAACTCTGCCACCATCCAGCAGGGGAAGCTGAGGTCTGACAACCTTGGGTGGTTAATGGAAGCTGGGGCAGTTCACTCAGCTGCAGCCCCACCCCTGTTTGCTGTTGCTGACACTTACATTTTCCCAGACTTCGTGATTCTGTCCTGGCTATATTTCCCTGCTGACCAGGTGCTGTTTGAGTTCACAGAAACTGTGATGCAGCCCTGGTCTGTGTCGTTGCCCAGAGCTGGTGTTTATTTCTCCTGCAGTCTGTGTTGAGGCAGGTCCTGTTAGAGCTCACACTCAGTGTGGAGTTCCAGCCTCAGCCTGGCTGCCTTTGTTTCAGCTATGATTCCCCTGAGGCTGGGTGTTTCTTAGGCTAACTAAAACAGTCCTCTGGCTCAGCCCTGCCCTGGGCGTATGCCATTTCTGTGCATGCATCTTCAATTCTCCATTCCACCATACTCCACCCAGGCTGGCACTGCCCCAGGCATACCCTTTGCTCAGGCTTCCAGACCTCGGAGTGAGAGTGGAGGGGAGTGCTGGGAGTTTGGAATTGTAGGTAGAGAATATATACAGTTTTAGGCCTTACAGGAGAGTGCCATTGATACCAGAATTTCAGGTTCTTGGTCTTGGAGATTTGAAAAATAAATTCACGGACCATAGATCAGTGGTAAGACAGAATTTATTTACAGAAAAGAATACAAAAAAAACCCCACTAAAACTCTCGTTAGGGAGAGAAAATCCAAGTCAGCAGAGAAAAGCCTTCTCTGTTTCTCTCCTTCTCTCCCTGTCTCTCTGTACGGGCTCTTAGTCTAGGGATATATGTAGGTACATGGGTTCCTTCTATATGAGGCCAGGAAATGAATGGACACAGTCTCTTCCCCTGGGGCAAGGTGAATGAATGTATTAATGAATGGACAGAATCCATTCATGGAATTGGGGATGCTTAGGAAACTTACGTGAAACTGACTTAGGCATAGGAAATGGGGGTTCCATATTTAGTCACAAGTGCAAAGTGAAAGAGACACCAAGGCGCTAGTGTCTCCCCAGCACTTGTCCCACCAATTGGCTATTGGAGCCTCCGGTGGGGGTCAGAGGTTCACCCCCCTTGCTTATCATCCAGCTTGCTGGTTCCTCTGCCGGCTGCCGGGCACCAACACCACCAAAATGGGGGCAGGAGGTCCTCCTGGCTGGGGCGCCACTTGTCCAGTGTCTCCATGGCACCCTAGTAAAGGAAGGTGGTCAAGTTTTTAGATGGTCTCTGCTGTGGGATAAAATGGGAGGACATTTGAACTCTGCTTGCTTGTTTGTAGAAAGTATACTGTGAGCCCTTCTCATGAAAGAGGGGACTCTTGTCCACTTGGTGATGGGTTTTGTACCTTTTGTTTGTATCCTTGGGGTTGCAGCTTGCCTCAGCAGGGTCGATGTGTGTTCTTCAACCTTCTCTCTTGGCTCAGGTCCAGATCATCAGCTTACTTACTAAACTTCTGTCCTTTAGCTCTACTTCTGGACCGGAGCCTCTATGGAAAGCTGGCTCCAGTCAGTCATATTGCCTCCCTCCCCCATTAGAACTCTTAACCTTAAGGTGGCCTTCCCAACTTTTATGATTATTAATATTTATTAATATAAAATATGTATATAGCTTAATTTTGAGATGTCTATGGCACTTTCCATTAAAGCATAATTTAAAAATATCTATAATATCAATATATTTATAATACTTCAAAGACGTATGTAAAGAAATTATTTCTAAACGTGTTTACCTGGTAAATAATAGTATAGACAACATTCATTTTATAAAGTTAACTGATTCATATATTTTTTGATAAGATTACACTGTATGTAATAAACATAAAAACAGACAATAAGACATTTGAACAAGATTTTTACTTGTTAGTTTCTTCTTTTCTTGAATTACAGAGACTATCATTTAAAATAGTACAAAGTGATATAAAAATATATGAAAATATTAAATGTTTGGGTTCTTGGTGTCAGACTTGGATTTCACAGAGTATTTGACTAAAGCATTGATTCTATTTATTGATTGATTGATTGATGGTTTACCACTTATAACAATATTCATAAGCATGATAAGCATATTTAAGTTAATGTTGATTTTTTTTAATCTGGGTAGATTTGGTGCTCTCAAGTGCTAATTATGGAGGGATATAAAGATCTTTATGATCATAATAAAGCCATTAGCATAATTCACGAGGATTTTTATGTTGATTGTCTGCAAATAATATTGACTCTATTAATTTCCAGGGCCATTGAATAAAACTGATTATGGAGGAATTATCCTAACATGGCCATGAGTAAATCCTTTCTATGCTCCACTGGACAATGCATCTTAAAATTATATTGAAATCTATAAATATGATCTGGACAAAGGATTGAGGCATTTATAGTTAGGTAATGACAGTGTACTCATAAAGCAAAATTAACTGAAGGGAAAGTTAGAAGATCCGTGGCCTGTGGAGATATACTACTTACTTTATTGAGTTCTAGTTTCCTCACTTATAGTAGTGAGGGTTATACTATTTATTTTAATAGCCATTCCAGTTCTAAAAACAATTTGTGTTTTTGAAATTATATTTTCATGCAAATATGTGGCTTTTTATTAGTTCTATTAATTATACTTGCATAGTAATTTACTAAAAGCTTACCTATTTTAAATTGGGACAGTAAATTTTGTGAAAAAAATGCACAAAATAAAAAGAATCTAGTTTATGATTTAATTTACACTTTTTTTACTAATATGATAATTTACCTTTGAGTTATCAGTTTTAGATTACTTTCATATTATATGCTTCATTTTGATTGATTTCAGACTGAGGTAGACATTAATGAGCTAATCTTATGAGTCTATAACTCTTGCATAAAAACTGACTTGCTGTGAACTAGTTCGTTTAACAGGAAACTAGTTGGTAGCATACAGTTGCTATGAATACTTATCACATTGTGATTGGGATATATAGTCCTTTCAGAAAAATTTTATTTCAAAATAATCATGTATGGAGAGTAGAGATAATAAACAAAACATTAAAATTTCTTATATTCTTTAGGAATGTGATAAATAAGATTTTCATTTGTTTAACATTTTATTGACAGAGTACAATAAATGTTATACTTATTTAGTTATGAATGCTCATTTTATACATATATAAATTGGTATGGGATCTGTGAACATATGTGCATTTATACATATATTACACAATATGCTACTTAAATATCATTTTGGTCTGAATTTTCCTTAGTGATTCCTAGTTCTTTATTTTACATTTCCCGGTATCACAGTATTTTTCTATATTATACAATATTTATCTGAATTTCTCACATCAGGGTTAGTATATATGCTAAAATTCCTCTCTTGCAGGCAACAGATGATTTTTGAGTTAAATAAAAAACACTTAAGTCTCTGGAGTAAAGAGAATCTAGTTTTTAATATGATTATTATATTGTCCTAACTATATGACCAAAAAACTAATTTGTACTGCTAAACTTCAGGTATCTCACCTATTAATGTTGTTTATACTAAGTGCTCAGTAAGTGTTAACATAGGTCATGAGTGTTAGCAGAAAAACTAAATGTATACATATATACATTATAATATATAGAATATATAGTATATACATATATAGAGAGAATATATATATTATATAGAGAATATGTATAATATATAGAGACTATATATAATATATACTATAATTATTCTTATAATCCTATATATTATATATTATATATATATATATAGAGAGAGAGAGAGAGAGAGAGAGAGCCAATAGTCCATCGTAACATAGGACTTTGAACAATAATTGTTCATAAAACCTAACCCTTATCTGTTATAATCAGGAATCCAGTTTGCTAAAAGTCAAACTTGCATGTAGTCAGATTGCTATCTCTGGTAAAAATATAGCAAGCTAAATGATAACTTCTGAAACAATTGGCACCAAATGACTTGATTAGTAACTGCTTTCCTAATTTTTGGACAGATTTTCAACTTTAGGGCGAACTAGAGAGAATAAAATATGCAGCAATTACATATTATGTCCATCTTCCAGATAACCTGCTGACAACTTCCCCATGTCAACAGCCTCTAATAAGGGACAACCGACGCCTGCCATTTTTTTTATTCCATTTTTTAATATGTTCTCACTCTTCTCTCTGCCTTTGAGTCTCTGCCAAGACACAGGGAAGTGGCTGACACCCTTGTATGTTCTGAATAAATATCCTTTGCTATTCTCATCTGCTTAGTCTTCATTTTGGTTTTGCATAACGAGACAACAGTAAAATGTTGATATTGTGCATTACACAGTACATAACAAAATATACAAGGAACAAATTTGAAAGCATTTTCATACACACATAATTTTATAAATTTGAAATTGTTCTTATGATAGTAAGTGGCATATATCATTAACTGAATGAAAGTATGATATGACTCATGTCATATTATAAATTACATTACTGTAATCTACTTCTGAGATTGTACTGTAATATTACCTGGCTTGATAGTGTGAAGTTAAATGGATGTGCTTGCCAGTATAATAAAATTAACAAGTTACCTTGTACTTATTCCTAGAATAGTTAGAAGCCGATACCACAGGCATGTCTGCATGGTTTTTAAGTAGCTGCCTCTTATCTGTTAATTCACTCAGTAATCTCTTTGAAATGTTACTAGGTATGTACCACTTAGGGAGATTCTTAGAGTTTTAAATAAATAATACAAAGTTCAATGTTCACTTATAATTTATCCATGGGAAGGACACAGATATAAAATAATAATAATAATAAACAATTTTAAAGAGTCAATTACATAATTTAGTATATGAGGATGAGCTATGCTCTATAGCTTAGAAAGTATTTTGGAGTGAGGAAAATAGGTTCTCCCTAAGAAAGAAGCTGTGATAGTTTCCTGAATCAGGCTATGTCTTATATAGAGGTGATGCTTGAGCAACTACTAAATAGGTAATAGGCACCTATTTTACCAGACATCTGGTAGAAGAGTGCTTCAGAAATAGGAAGTAATGCCAACAAAGATCCTGGAGCAGGTGTTCACCTAAAGTGTGAGAAGAAATAATGGAAGCCAGGGTGGCTAGAGTAAGAAGACTGCAGTAGAAGGTGAAATTGGAAAAGTAAACAGCTCCTGTAAGCCTTGTAAAATCTGTGGCATTTATTTTGAAGGAAGTTGGAAGCCATTAAAAGATTTTGAGAGGAAGAGCAATACAATGAGATTTGTGTTTTAAAATGATATTTTAATGTATGACAAATAGACTGTAAGGAGTCAAATTTAGAAAAAAAATATGCAAGACAGAAAGTCATTGCACTAATCCAGGCTGGAGATGAAAATATCCAGGACTAGGTGACAGCCATGAAGTTGATAAAAGTATTAAGATTCTGGCTTTAGTTTGAAGATATAGCCAACAGTATTTTATGATAGTTCGATTCACAATTAGAGAGACAAAATAGAGTCAAAGACAACACTAGGAGTTTTATCTGACAAATCAGTACAAACTTGAAATAGAAAACGCGACCACTTGCATATTTAAGGGGGCAATAAAATCAAGAATTCTTGTTTCTGTGGCAATGAAACTAAGAATTCTTATTTTTGTACTAAGCAATTTTTTTTTTTTGTCTCTGGATGATCTTTCCTCCTCCCCCATCCACGACTTTTTATTATTAGTGTAAACTCTCTTTTTAAGTAAGCACAAGATATCTGGAAACATAAAATTATCACTACTTAGGAAAAGATTGTAAACTTTTGACCAGTATAATTTGAATTCATAACATGAATCCAAATTAATGTATATTACCATTTTTTAATACTGGAACATAAAGAAAAAATAACAGTCTCCTTGTCTTTTCCAGCTTTACTTAGAACACCAACCGATGCAATCCACCGAAGCAAAGTGATCGGCCTGGCAGGCAGGTGTGATCGGAAACTAAGGAAACTCAGTTTCTCCTCCAGTTTCTCAACCAGTATTCTGCGGGACGCAGGGCTTAAGCTAGTCTCAGAATCAGGAGGATGAAGGAGCATTTATAAGTTAAGAAAGCAGAATTGGGAGGCACCTGTGGCTCATAGGGGTAGAGCACCAGTCCCGTATACCAGAGCTGGTAGGTTCAAACCCATCCCCAGCCAGAAAAAAAAAAAAAAAAAAAAAACTGCAACAAAAAGAAAGAAAGCAGAATTGACAGCTGTGGTAACCAACCAACATGAGAATGTTTCCATTAGGCATCTCTGAAAGGTCAGAATGAAACTCTCTTATATAATGTACCTTGTAAATATTTTTTTAGTAAGAAGTGGAGGTCTCACCTTAAAGTTTATATCTTCCATTTTAACCCAAGCTTCTACCCTTGTTTCTTCTTCACTTTTCCCCTTCTTGGTAATAATTTTTCTACCCACTCAGTTGGCTCAAGTTATCTTAGTTATTTTTCTTTCTAACTTGTGCACTATATATGTAAAAAAATTGTTATATAAAATTAACACCAATTATAATGAATAATGATAATAATTGCTCATTGAGTCTTATATGTCAGACAGGGTGGTACTAGCTTTTTATTCACAATCCCATTTCATTATCTTAACAACCCTGTGAGCTGATTATGATCAATAATTTGCCCAAGAAGGTAGAATTCAGAAGACAGAAAAAGGAGGATGTCTGACTTATTTGAATTATAGTCTTCCCAATGTATATCCTTTCCATCACCAAAATTTTTGTTTATTTCATATGCTGATCAATACCCCCAATGTCACACCCTTAATTCAGGCCCACATTCATATCTTTCTTAGCTTAATGCAGTGGTCTCATGGACACTTTCCTTTATACTTATTCTAATCATTCTCTTTCCACATACTGAGCATAGAAGTGTTTCAACATGGCAAATTAAATCATGATTATCCCTCCTTATTAAAGTTGTTCATGTTATCCCAGTATCTTTTTTTTTTTTGTAGTCTTTGGCTAGGGCTGGGTTTGAACCTGCCACCTCTGGCATATGGGGCCTGCACACTACTCCTTTGAGCCACAGGCGCCACCCAGTACCCTTAATCTTAATACACATGTAAAAGTTCTATTTTCTTCATAGCCTTAGGCCTCTACACTAGTTTTGAAAGTCCCATAGCTCACATTTTTAGCATCCCCAGATGTAATACGGGATTCAAAAAGAAAAAAAAAATCAACAACAAAAACCCAAAACTTATGAGACAAAGTTTAAGCAATATAGTTTTTTTAACATTTTAAAATTAAAATCATAACTGTCAGGGCATTGTAACTGGTGCCTGTAGTCCCAGCTACTTGGGAGGCTGAGGCATGAGAATCTCTTAAGCCCAAGAGTTTGAGGTTGCTGTGAGCTGTGATGCCACGGCATTCTACCCAGGACGACAGCTTGAGTCTCTATCTCAAAAAAATAAAAATAAAAAATAAAATAAAAATATGAAGCATATCGCAAAAAAGAAAAAATATATAACTGTCTTATTGGTTGAAATTTAACTTTTTTTTTTTTTGAGGCAGAGTCTCACTCTATTGCACCAGGCTAAGTCACCCTGGCCCATAGCAACCCCAAGCTCCTGGGAATAAGCAATCTTCCAGCCTTGGCGTCCCAAGTAGCTAGGACTTAGGCTGGTCTCAGAGTCCTGAGATCAAGTCATCCTACCTGCTTAGTCTTCCAGAGTGATAGGATTACAAGTGTGAGCCACCACGCTTAGCCCTCTAGTTAATACTTCTGATGCCTAATTGTCCAACCTATGATGAGGGGGCCCTCATGCAGTAAAGTTGTTTATACTAGCAGGTACCCTTGTGGATATTATCTAACTCATGATCAATTTGTGTCTGCCTGACCAATGCTGTGGTGTTAGGAGCCTGACATTGTGTTCTCCCAGGCCTGGGATAGTTCTTTCTTCCAATAGGAGGTTCAAGTTTAATAAGCCACCGCAATAGAAAATAAGTTCAAAGGTTTGTTAGGTAGCAATCCTAGGCAGGAGAGGTGACATGAGTTCAGAGAGCAGGCCTCCATCCTCAAGATTACATGAGACAAAAATGACAGGCAGAGATAGAGATTGGGAGAGAGAAAGAGAGACACCTGACAACTAGAAGTAAATATAAGGGCCCAATAGGGTATGGGATGTGAGCAAATGTCTGAAGGGTCCATTTAAAGGTAACAGAGGAAAAGCGGGGAGCCCTGTCTACTAGTTGGGAAAGATGTCACTAAACTTTTATATTTGGCCACTGGCTTTGGCCATTTGGGTATAATGCTCTACTTTTAACATAAAAGTGATAACTTTTATCATGTTCTTTCATTATCACACCCATTCACAGGTTACTATTTGACATAGTTTGCCTGCATTTACTTCTGATTCCACTCTTTGCATAATGTATTTTGTACAGATCAAGCAAAACCACCATCTTTATGGAAATCACATTCTATTGAAAGAAGACAAATGTTAAAGAGTAAACAATAAGCATAAGAAGTAAATTCTATGGGAAAAAAACAGTAGAGAAGTTAAAGAGGATTAAGAATATTTAGCAATTACTGCTATTGTAAACAGAGTAGTGATAGCAAGCCTAATTGAGAATAAGTTATTTAAAGGAGTTAAAAATGTGAGGGAATTGCATTTCAGATAGAGAAAATTGGCAGCACAAATCCTTGAGACAAGAATATAGCTGATGGACATATTCAATGAACAGAGCTGTGGTCAAGGTAGTCAGAATGAAGAGAAGAAAATAATGTTAAGGATGGAAAGCGTCCAAAGCCATTTTAAGTACTTAAACTTTTAGTCTGAATAAATGGTGAGTCATTGCAAGATTTGGAACAAAGATGTCACATGATCTGGCTTACGTTTCTATAGTATCACTCCAGGGACTATATTGAACATAACACGGGGGGCAAGTATGGAAGTCATTGCTACAATGTAGAGAGAGCTAACACAGACTTAGTCTGTTGAGGTGTAGATAGATGTCTTCACAAAGGGTTAGAGTCTGTAAATATTTCAATAGTAATTGCTGAAAGACTGAATAAAGAGCAGGAAATAAAGAGAAAAATTAAACATTATTCATAATTTTTTGGTTCTGTTCAATAGCAAGAACAGAGCTGTCATCATGGAGGTGGGGACATATTCATTGAATCAATTCGTAGAGGAATGTTAGGAGATCAGTACAAGCATGTTAAGGTTGGGCTGTCATCACAACTTTGAGTAAGGGTATAGAATAAGTAGTTTGATATGTAACTCAGGGGATTGCTTTTAAAAAATGTCCTTTCCATATTGATGATATGCATAAACATGAAATCAGAGGCAATCATGAAGGAAGGGAATGTAAATAGATGAAAAGTCCAAAGATATGCCCTGAAACACTCCCAATTTAAAGCATTTGGAAAAGAAAAAGAAAAAGAAAAGAGACTATGGAATAGGGGCCAAGTAAGATAAAAAGAAAATTGACCCGTTAACTTCAAAATGTAGGTGTTATTGATAACCTTGACACTTGGAGAAATTTTTGTGACTTAGAATCTCTTTAGGTCTGATTAAGTTCATGTGTGTTGAATCCCTCTCAGTTTTCCCTCCTGTGCTTACATTCATTTCATATTTTTCTCACTAGGCAGAAATAATATTATAAATTTCTATACTAAATCACATTTCCACTTATCAACTTGTCAACAAGAATAGATATTTCTATTTTTTTTTTTTTTGAGACAGAGCCTCAGGCTGTCGCCTTTGGTTGAGTGCCTTAGCATCACAGCTCACAGCAACCTCCAACTCCTGGGCTCAAGCGATTCTCCGGCCACCACCTCCCAAGCAGCTGGGACCACAGGCACCCACCACAACACCTGGCTATTCTTTGGTTGCAGCTGTCATTGTTGTTTGGCAGGCCCGGGCTGCATTCGAACCCACCAGCTCAGATGTATGTGGCTGGCGCCTTAGCCGCTTGAGCCACAGGCACTGAGCCAAGAATAGCTATTTCTAAACCTCTCTTCCATTGGTATCAAACCTTGTAGCCAAAGGAGTTTTTTATGGCTATGTAAGTGAAAGAGTTGTGTGTAATGTTTATTTTTATCCTTTTCTATCTATCATATCCTTCTCTGGGGCCTGAAATATGGACTATATTCCATGATTTTTAGGTTATCTATAGAGAAAAAGAATAGGAGAAATGAGGTTCCTATACATTATATTGGGCAGGAACAGAAAAGAAAGGTGAAATGAAGAATGAGGATTTTCTGACATAATGAACAACTCTGCCACCTACCCAGATTTTTGCAAAAAGGAAAAAAAAATTCCCTCTGTTATTTAAATCATTGGCTGTCTACCAAACATTAATCTCTCCTTTTACAGCTGAATTGAAACTTAACATAGGGGCCAAACCAAAACTCTTTCCTTTATACTATGTGGGTGCCAGTCACATACACTGAGGCTGGCGAGCTTAAACCCACCTGGGGCCAAGTGCAACAAGAAAAAGTCAAAGAGATTCATGGAAATGAAATTCATATTGTATGTTTTTTTTAGCTATAGTCAGAAAAGTGACTTGAGTTGAGAATTTGGATTAATGTACTGATTTTCGTTTCAAGCAAAATTCCAGGGTCTACTTGAAAGCAATGTGTAGGGAAGCTCTCAGAAGTAGAATCAGGTTTGACTTCCTGTCCCAGAATGTAGTTCCAAATTTAATGAATTAGCTTGAATGTTTTTCAAGCTTCCTTCCCTTGCTGCCCAACATTTTTCAGGTTGTTATTCACATCTAACACATGCCTTGAAAATAATTTGACAAACTAAAGTGTTACATTAAGGTTTCATAGCAGCAAAACTTCATGTTATAAAATAAATTTTGAGTATCAGTTTTATTGATGAAGTAGCTAAAATGTCTTTGAAAAAATTACAATAACAAATAGGGGCTCAGGTTCTGAATTTAGTTCAAGTCTTATTTTCTAATTATCTCTTGGCTTCCTACCTTTCCTATCTTCCCTCTTGCTTAAAAAATAATAATAATAATCAAAACATGTGCTTCCCTGCCTGGAGGATTCCTGACAACTTGTATAAAAAAGTAATTCACTCCAAAGCAGAAAATCTATTTAATACTTTCCCCAAAAGTATCACCAATCAAGCAGTAAAATTACATTTCAACCATGATCAAACAAATGTAATATAATCAATTAGGTGCTCAAACATCTAAACACAGTTATCCAAACTCATAATTGAATCCCGAAATTACTCTTTGAACTTAAAGCAGAGAAAATTTTCATGTTTATAATGTACAATTCATAGAGCACTTACAGATACAAGAAAATTACAGCAATTTTAAAAAGAAATATTTACTTTTAAATCTTTATATTCATCAGTTAGCTTCATGTTAGTTAAACTTTTAGTTGCATAACTTCTAACAATGACTTATAAAATCATAAATACCTGCTAGGTACATCATAATATTATATAATTTTCCTTAAGTCAACATTTATATTACAAAAATATATATTCAATAAAATATCCATTCTAGCAATTTATTATTCAGTTACATTTTATACTAATTCTTAATATTAAATCCATGAGTTATATAGATTTCTAATAGGAAAAGATCATTCAGTTAGAAATACAAAAGCTTGGGCTAGGTGCCTGTGGCTCAGTAGGCTTAGGCACCAGCCATGTACACCTGAGCTGGCAGGTCGAATCCAGCCCAGCCCACCAAACAACAATGACGGCTGCAACCAAAAAATGGCCGGGCATTGTGGCAGGCGCCTGTAGTCCAAGCTACTTTGGAGGCAGAGGCTGGAGACTCGCTTGAGCCCAGGAATTGGAGGTTGCTGTGAGCTGTGATGCCACAGCACTCTATCCAGGGTGACGGCTTGAGGCTCTGTCTCAAAAAAAAAAAAAAAGAAAAGAAATACAGAAGCTTGAATAAACTGTGTATTCAGTATAATTAAATTTAAATTTTTAAAATATTTATTTACTGAGATATGTATTATTAGTCAATAAACTTTTCTAGGGGCTGAGACTATAAGGATAAACAAAATCATTTCAACAGTTTCTTGTGTTCCTTTAGTGATGTGTTAGTACTTTAGCTCAAAATAAATCACTCACAGGTTTTTGTGTTAAATAAGTTAATAATGCCTAGAACAAAATAAATATTATAAAAACTTGCTACCATTTGTATTGTCTTATTATATGTCTTAACTTTTGGCATGAAAAAGTATCTGTGTGCCAATCACAGTTTACGACACATGATAAGCAACTAGAAATATACAAGAAGCGAAAGGTATTGAACTTAGTTTTAGCTTATATGGGTTTAGGTGTAATAACTGAGGTAAAATATTCTTTCCAAAATCTTTTTGAAAATGTTTTAGTTTTTGGAATACTGACTATATTAAAAATCATACAATTCTAAATATGATATGTTATTACATAATGGCTATGCAATAATGGCAAATTGCAGATTTATTTATACCTGATCATAAACAATTATTTAAAGATATACTTTTTCATGTCAACATCCGTACAAGAGAATAATAATATAATCTGCATTTAAAAGTTATGAGAATGATGGAATTATTTTAGGGAAGAACTTTAATAAAGGTACACTAATTCCCTTTATTATGCCATATTCTACTGAAAAGTAAAATTACTATGATTAGTAGTTAGAATGGGACTGTGTTATTAGGGGAAGGAAATACCAACAAATCTAATCAGGGTTAAGCCTAGAGGCGTCCAAGACCTGAGAAGGTCAGGTGTATATGATAATTAAACCAGGCTGTATGAAGCAGTTTGTCAGAACTGAGAAAACAGATATAATAAAGTATATGTTAAGAAAATCTAAACATAATCAGGAAGATAAATATAAATATACAGATAGAAATATAAACATAGGGTTATAGGTAGTTTTAAAATGCAATTAGGGAATATCCTCTCTGTAAAATGGAAAATGGATAAACTTTGCCCTGGAATATCCACAGAAGGCTTTACTGATGAATGGATATTTAGTCTAGTCCTTGAAAATCGAGTAGGAATATAGAAGTCAGAGACAACAGATCACTAGGGCAGTGATGAGTAATGAAAAGAGGCTCAAGAAGAAAGAAATAGTGGTAAAAAGTAGCATATACTAGGCAAGATTTTGGATACTATATGTTATTCAAGGGAAAGAGTTAAGAATTTTGAATTTTAAGCCCTCATGGAGTTGTTATAGCAAGATATTTGCTGGATGGATTGAGAAGTGATGAAATTTGGAGAAGAGGAGGGGTTACATAAGTTAACTAGAAAAGAGAAAAAAGGTGAGTATTAGAAATAACATCAAGAAAACTCATTTGAAAATTATTTATTGACTCTTAAATAATATATGTAACATAGATACAAATTGTATAAATGGAAAAGACTAATTATAAGGTCAGTAATCTGGAAGGATAAGTAGATTGGGGTGACCTTGAAAGAGAGATGGAAAGCATACTTGAAGATGATGGGTAGAAAGGAAACATGCATTTTTTTATTGATTTTATTTTAAAATTCAGTATATCTTTTAAATATTCAAAATTTATCTAGCAATCTCTTGGAAATATGATTATCAAACTCAGGAAAGGCATCTGAGTATATTTAAATAGTGTATGTTAGGCTCACATCTGTAATCCCATCACTCTAAGAGGTCAAGGTGGGTGGATTACTTGAGCTCTGGAGTTCAAGAGCAGTCTGAGCGGGAGTCAGACTCCATCTCTAAAAAAATATTAGCTGGATGTTGTGATGGGCTCCTGTAATCTCAGCTACTCAGGAGACTGAGGCAAGAGGATTCACTGAGACCAAGAGTTTGAGGTTGCTGTGAGCTATGATGCCATAGCACTCTGTCTCAAAAAAAAAAGGCACATGTTTCATATTATGTATATAAAATGTATATTTAATTGTACTATACATTTAATGTAAATATTGTCCAGCATCTTTTTTTAGCAATTGCCCTCTCCAATCAATGTATGGTTAAATATGGAAGGGTACATTTCATAACTTGAATGTGGGATCCACGTTGACACATGACTGGTGAAAGTGATTTCTAGACTTAAGTTTTACTTTGTGAAAAAGGAGCTAGTTTCATAATTAGGAGAAAACTTTGGAGGGCCATGGTTTATAGGTCTTCTTTCTTAAATTTCAAATATTAAGGGGATACAAATGTTTTAGGTTAAATGGATGACATTTGTAATGCTTGAGTCCCAGCTACTGGGGTAAGCCCATCACCCAAATAGTGTTCATTGTACCCATTTGGAAGGCCCTTGCCCTTCCCACTGGCTTGATTTCCAGGGACCTTTACTTCCCCTGTGCACATGTGGGCTCTTTAATAGAGAATATATGTGCTGTTTGTTTCTCCACTCTTGAGATACTTCATATAGAACAATGTCTTCCCTCAGATTTTTGCAAAAGACATTAATTTGTCATTTTTTATAGCTGACTAGTACCCCATGGTATATGTATACCACATTTTATTCATTCACTCCGAATTGGAGGGCATTTGTGCTGAGTGCACATCTTTGCAGTAGTGAATTGTGCTGCAATAAACATTCAAGTGCAGATATCATTTTCATGAAAAGTCTTCTCCTTTGTGTAAAATGAATACTTGCTAGTGGGATTTATGGATCTAATTCTAGGTTTGACTTTAGTTCTTGAGAATCCCATATATTTTCCATGGGTTTTGTACATATTTTCAATGTGATTGTTAGGATTAAGTGAAGTAATGAATCTGAATGTTTTTGTTATTGGTCTTCACTGTACAGAAATTACGGTTGTTATTTTTCCATAGGTCAAAAGTTGTTACATTCTGCCCTCGAGAGGCTTGGAATCTCAATGTCCAGTCCAATAGAATGGGAGGAGAACTGGGAGGTTAAGCTTGCTGTTAAGTTTGTAGCCACCACCATTCTGTCTCATCTTCCCCACTTCCTTCAGGGAAACCTAGGTTTTATATTTTAGTTATTTGTCATAGTCATAAGATTTTGTCTCAAAAACTTAAAGAAAAGAAAGAAGCACAGTTGTTTCAGTATTTTTATGATACAAACTAAAAAAAAAAGATTTTTTTTTTTTTTTGAGACAGAGCCTCAAGCTGTCACTCTGGGTAGAGTGGTGTGGCATCAGTGCTCACAGCAACCTCCAACTCCCGGGCTCAAGCGATTCTCCTGCCTCCGCCATATCTTTTTATGACCAAGGTTTTCTTTTTATTGCCTTTTCTGTAAAGGTAATTTTAAAAGTTTCAAAGTTACAAACTTGAGCTTATTTTACTAACATCAAGATAGAATGTACTTCAAGACACCCCATAAATACAGAAAGAGTTATAGACTTGAACACTCAGAGCTGCAGAGATATATCATATTCTGCCAAGGTTTTCCTTTTATTGCCATATTTCTCTTTATTGCAACCCTAACCCCAACCCTCACCCTAACCCTAACACTCACTTAGAGAGTAGACTTCAAGGGTAAGGTTTCTTTTGAGACCAGAATATACAAACCAGGAGAAGTTTTTAATTTAATATCTAAGGGTCTAGGATTTCTATAGTACATTCAACATTAGAGATAACATTTGGCTTCAGGGTAAAAAAAATGTTTCTTCAGCTTTAGGAAGTTTATCTTAGACCTACCCTAAGTCAAAGTGAGATACTGTAAGAGAGATGTATGCATTTCTGAATGTTCTGAATGTACTGATGTATTTGGCTAGAATCTACAATAAGTTACTTCAAAGAAAATCCTTAATTTCAAAAATACCAGGTATTCTTTTCTGCAAGTTAATCACAGACAGAAAGGAGAAACTACAATTCTAAAAACATCATAAATCAGCTTTTCTTATTCTTTGAGGGTATACTTAGAAGTTTAGTTTTCTCCTCTCAGAATAAGCTGGAACATTTCAGACTTCTGCCCTATGGTTATCTGCAACATTTAATATTCCTGGGAAAGCTCTGGACTGTCACTTCTTTTGCTAAGTTATGCAGCTATACAACTATAAACTGAAATAGGAGCTATGCTATCTCAGTATTAAAATTAGCAGACCAAAGAGATATAAATGCCTGTAAAGCTCTCAAGTGAGTCGTGGGTGGCATGACTGAACATCTACGTCTGCTGACCCCTCTTTGAAAACTATGTAGTACACATTAAAAAAGAAAAGTTGATTATACAGGGTCAAAGTTACTAGGCTGCCCCTCTGAGACTTGATTTAGATCTCAAAATTCCCTCTTTCAGTTAAAATAACTATTGCCTGATAGATCAACCCCTTGTAATGAGTTCATAGTACTTAAATTTCTAATTAGTTCAAATACTTATTTCTGCCTAGTGGATTAACATTCAATGCCTAACTTAGAGGAACAGGAGACAAATAATACCTGTAATGTGATGTTAAATAAAGTAGGGATTGAGAAATTAGGAGAATTCTCTTTTATAATGTTTTATTACTTCTTTGGAATAAAGAAGTTATTTAGTTTACTCTAAGACCTATTACAAATATAATCAAAGCACCTTTAAAATAATTATCCTAATAGCAAGATTTCAAAGCCCACAAATTTTGTCAGAATTGAGCCTTTACTATTTCTTATGAGTGCATGGATCAAAGACTTTCCAAGAATTCTAAACTACATAGTGTTTTTAAAGAGATTGTTGTCTAAGGTTAGAATTCCATGTTTCAAGTTCTGACTCTACCATTTAATGATTCTGTGGTCATTTAACACAGTAACCCATTTGATCTATTTTTTTAATTAATTAATTTATCTTTTATTGTTGGGGATTCACAGATTACATTGATTGCATTTGTTAGGTAAAGTCCCTCTTATGATTGTGTCTCACTCCCAAAAGATGTGTTACACGGTATCACCCCCAATCCCCTCCCTCCCTTCCTCTTTCTGCTCTCCCTGGCCCCCATCCCCCACCGTGTACTAGGTCATTAATTGTCCTCATATCAGAATTGAGTACATAGGATGCTTGCTTCTCCCTTCTTGTAATGCTTTACTAAGAATAATGTGTTCCACTTCCATCCAGGTTAATACAATAGATGTAAAGTCTCCATCTTTTCTGATGGCTGAATAGGATTCCATGGTATTCATGTACTACAGCTTGTCATCCATTCCTGGGTTGGTGGGCATTTAGGCTGTTTCCACATTTTGGCTATTGTAAATTCCATTTTACCTACTTTCTAAAATGGATTACTGGATAATAATGATAGCAAACACAGTGAAAAAGTAATAAATACTTAGGAAAAGATAACACATAAATGAAATGTAAAATTATACCACTATAAACTGACATAATAGCTATCATAATCCTCCTCATTCAGTAACCAAAACAACAATAACAAGAAAAATATTTGTCCTTTCTATCCAGTAAGCACCTCCCTACAAATACGTAACTTTCAAAATACAAGGCTATTATTTCCTTTATTGGAATGGAAAAGTCAAGAACGTGATGTAATTAAATATTAAATAACTTCTCTGATGCATATTAGCTCTGTTTTCATATTTTAGGTTTATTATGTTCTTAGTTTTCTACTTCCTGTGAATGTGGTGATATTTTATACTCTAAAATGTGTACATGTATACACGTGTGTGTGTTTAAACATACTTAAAACAATCTTTTTGGCTTGGCGCCTGTGGCTCGAGCAGCTAAGGCACCAGCCACATACACCTGAGGGGGCAGGTTCGAATCCAGCTGATGGCTGCAACCAAAAAACATCCGGGCATTGTGTTGGGCACCTGTAGTCCCAGCTACTTGGGAGGGGGAGGCAGGAGAATCGCTTGATCCCAGGAGTTGGAGGCTCTGTCTCAAAAAAAAAAAAAAAAATCTTTGTTTTTAATTTGTATCATAAAAATACCAAAACAACTGTGCTTCTTTGTTTTCTTGGTTGTTTAATTACACATCCAAATTGTGCCAGAAATGGTAAAGAACAAAAATCTTTTCTTTTTCAGTTTTAGCGGGGGCTGGACTTGACTCTGCCACTCCTGGTATATCAGGCCGATACCATACTCTTTGAGCCACAGGCGCCACCCAGAACAATAATCATTTTATTGTCCTCCCGAAGTGATCACAGAGGCTGATTCTTAGACACTTATCAGGAAACAATGAGCAGAAATAAAAATAGTCCTTTAATAAAGCATTGTTAAGTTTTTTTAGGAAAAAATCTTCAGTTTCAAATATTGTTTTTGTGTTCAGGTTAGAATAAAATGATTGGAAAAATCATAGAAATATACCATCTCTTTTTGGCACTTAAAGCGGTATTTATTGTCATGTTCATAAAAATGAAAATTTAAAAGTATTACTGCATCTATATGATGAAAACTTTTAATGTAAATTTGAATGTTGGGATGAGACATTTGTTCAAACATTGTGAAATGTTACTGTTCAACGGAAATAAGTAATTATATCATGAGATAGTAAATATTATCAATTAGATAGTAAATATTATTAGCAAGTGTGATTTTATTTATTTATTTTTGCAGTTTTTTTTTTTGGTCGGGGCTAGGTTTGAACCTGTCACCTCTAGCATATGGGGCCAGCACCCTATTCCTTGAGTCACAGGTCCCACCCCACAAGTGTGATTTTAAATGTTATTTTAACTGGGCTTGGAATTTGTGAAAACAAAAAAGATATAAAGACTGCTTCATTGTATTATAAACCAGATTAGAAAGATGACAGATTTAAAAAAAAAATTAAATACATAAATAAGTCTTTTAGAATATACTCCCAGTAGCTCAGATAATCTTTCGTAAGCTAATTCAAAAGCTTGTCTAAAAAGCATAAGAAGCTTTTGAATTGAAGTAAATAAAAGAAAAATCACTTTCCTCAACTTGACAACACAGAATTGACATGTTTTTTCCTTTTAGTAAGATCACCATTATGAATTTATAATTTTCAGATAGAATGCCGTAGCATTTCATGAAAATATACCCATCATACTACTTCTCTAGTAAGCCAAGAGAAGGAGCTCATTCTTTTTGAACTTCAAATTTCAGGGTTTAAAAAAATGTAAGTAACATGTCTACCTTTACTTACCTTTACAGTAGTGCACAAAAGCGACAGACAGCTATTAAACCATTTTTTAGGAGAAAGCCATTGATTTTATTCTTAATAATTTCATAGGAAAAAAAGGATTAAAAAGAGGATACTTTTCTCATTAGTGAAGCTAACCATTACAGGTCAGTAAACGTTTACAAATTGAAGCAGTTTTATACTTAAAAGCAACACAAGATTTTGTTTTGTCTGTTTTTCTTCTATCACTGCTGTAGTTTTTTATACCACGATTGTTCAATGGAAACAATAACATTTTTTAACTATAAGTCTTATGCCCATGTATCCCTCAGCCAGAGCCCTATTTTGGCAGAGAAAAATATATATTGCTATTGAGGGATGAAGTGGTGTCTCAAATAATGACGGAACTCTTTTTACTTTATTGCTCTTCAGAATTGATTGTGATACTTTAGGTTAACTCTGTCACCTCTTTCTGGCCACTCCCCTGCCTGATCAGTCAGAAATGTCAGTACAAATCTATACTTGTCTTATTTCTTGTGAAACATATACAATTTAAATAGCATAATTCTATCATCATACAGAACAGAAAACAGGTGAATCTTTCTGGAGAGATTTTTTAAACTGCAGTAGGAGTTTAAACACATAATTTTTTATTTAAGGAAATGAAGACAGAAATTCACAGAACAGACACATTTGCAGTAAAACTATTGAAAGACATGACACAATCAATTTAGTATAGTGATTAGAATTTCATGGAAAAGGACTTCAGGGATAGAAGCTTGAAAACTTAAAGTGTGCTTGACCATCCTAAGATGCCAAGTATTGGAAGACTGTTCACACTGATCTGTCATCTTCCCTTTGGGGTCTATAGAAACTCCCAGTACTTTGCCCCTCGCCTTTCAGTGGGATCCGCTAAAGTCACAGCTATATGTACGTGTGTGTGTGTGTGTGTGTGTGTATAATTTTTTTTTTTTTTGAGACAGAGTCTCAAGCTGTCACCCTTGGTAGAGTGTCATGGCGTCACAGCTCATAGCAGCCTCAAACTCTTGGACTTAAGTGAATCTCCTGCCTCAGCCTCCTGAGTAGCTGGGACTACAGGCGCCCACCACAATGCCCAGCTATTTTTTTTTTTTTTTTTTTGCCATAGTTGTCATTGTTCAGCAGTCCCGGGCCGGGTCCAAACCCACCGGCCCTGGTGTATATGGCAGGTGCCCTAACTGGGCTACAGGCACTGAGCCAGCTATATGTATTTCAATAGAAGATGGTTTCTACCATTAACTTCAATGTGCCCTTTATACTAAATAAAACGAGGTTTCTGTGAGCTGTGATCTTGGCTGTGCAGAAACTTTTTCGTTTCATCAGATCCCAGTAATGTATTTTTGGTGTTGCTTCCATTGCCCAAGGGGTCCTCCTCATAAAATATTCTCCCAGGTCATTATTGAGCTTTTCACTCATCATTAATCACGATACTATTAGAATTTTCTGCCTTTGCTGTTGCCACATCCCCTCACCTGAAAGAATGCGTGCTCCACAGTTTCCCTTATAATCACTCAAAACGGGAAACAACCCACATTTCCTTCAATGAGAGAACAAATTAACAGCAGCAAATGTATTTGATGCAATACTTCTTGGCAACAAAAGAATGAACTATTGATAGATACAATAGC
The DNA here is from genome assembly GCA_963573935.1 of Arctocebus calabarensis. Lineage (NCBI taxonomy): Eukaryota > Metazoa > Chordata > Mammalia > Primates > Lorisidae > Arctocebus > Arctocebus calabarensis. Next base: position 36,292 of record CAUYON010004700.1, on the reverse strand, counting down.
TTTTAGGAATCACACAGGTATCAAGCCAAGTTAATGAAGCCAGACTTACACAGTGTATGATTTCATTAATGTGGAATCCTCATAAAGAGGAATCCACAGGGACGTGGAAGTTGTGTCAGGGTTGTGGAGGGAAATTTGACTACAAAAGAATAGTATCAGAGATTATTGAGGGGGAAGGTGATGGAATTATTCTGTATACTGATTATGGTAGTGGTTAAATGAATTTATATGCATGCTGAATTCATAGATCTGTGTACCAAAATTAGTTAAATATACTGTATGCTAATTAAAAATATTGTATATATGGGCGGTGCCTGTGGCTCAAAGAAGTAGGGTGCTGGCCCCATATGCCAAAGGTGACGGGGTTCAGCCCCGGCCAAAACCACACACACACACACAAAAAAAAAATATATATATATATATAAAATAAAAACCATTGTATATAAAAAAAGCATTGTATAACTTCTTAAGAAAAGCATCTCATTACAAATGTATGTAAATATGGTGGTTATCTGTTTGCCTGAGAAGTTCAAAATCACATACACATACATAAAATATTAGGTTTCTATATAAGAATGAGAAACGCTATACATATAGAATTACCATGACCCTGTATATCTATGAGAATGCTTCTCCTATGAAATTCAAATTAAAAAATTAGTTATTACTCATGAAAAGTTCTGAGGTGGCACAAGAATGGAACACAGTATAAAACTCACTCTATATGTGCGTTCACGTATTGTATTTTCCTGTAGGTTTACGCATTGCTTACATTACTTTCATGATTACCAGTAAGATATTATGTAGTACATGTAATAGCATTTGTAATTTTCTGATCTTTTGATTGAGTAGCCAAGAGCAGACATTATCTGATTCATTTTACCAAATATTGAGTAGTCTGAGTATTGTTCTACTCATTTGTATAAATCAGAGATAATCATGAATAACTGATTAAATCATTCATTTAACAAATATTTAGCTATTAGTTAATGTGTACCCTGTCCTCTGTTAGACATTAGATAATCAAAAGGTAACAAAATAAATAATGTCCCTACCATCCTAAAGTTTACACTTTATTAAAAGGTAAATAATAAATTAAAAATTATGAGAATAAAAAATAAAAGAAGAAATAAAGAATACCATAAATAACAAGGTGAATAAACTTAATTTCCAGGTCCCAGAAGGACTAGTAAGGTAACATAGGACTCTTATGTGTGTTTTTTGAAGTGACAAAAATAACATTTGACTAAAGAATTTAGTAATATTTTCTGACTCTATTAAATGTGTTTATAGCTTTGAAAACTTAAACACAACTAAAACATTAATTTTTAAAATGTATTTAGCACCTACATTGCTTGCTGATACCAAACTATGTCGTCATATTAAACCACACCAAACTCATAACCACCTATGAAATAAGAAAAGTTATTTTTATTCCAGTTTTGTGCCTGAGGGAAATAAGGTACAGAATTACTTGTTATATCATAATCTATATAGAAGGGGCTGGCATAAATCTCAGGAAGTCTAGCTCTGGTGTTTGCTCTTGTTACTATTACACTATGCTGCTAATGCCTTCAGCTGTTCTTACATTATGCAAGGAATTTTATCATGTTCCAAGCTTTGACAATTTGCCTCATTACAATTTTCAAAATCTGTAGCATCTCAGCCTGGTGCCAAATTAGGTCCGTAATAGAACATTAGACTAGTATTAGTGGGGGTGAAACATATACAGAACACTAAGCTCATGAGAAGGACCAGAAATTTTCAGAGTCCTGTAATTTGGGAAACTGAAATCAATTTTATCCTGCATTTCCAGATTGTGTATGCTATCAGTCTATTTCACTAGCTATGCCATAACCCTTTTCCATCTTGTTTGTGACATAGATCTGCCCTCACGCTTACCCTGAACACATGCAACTTTGCCCTGATGCGGAAGCATTACGGAAACCTTCTTTCTTCCCAGCGGTGGAAAAGACACACAGATGACTGATTGTTTGTTGCCTGCTGCACTTTTGCAAGAGTCTCTGCTTTCCAAGTGCTTTGGATGTTTTTTCATGAAGTTTTCTACATTGGCAGGTGTATTCTTTCCCCTTCTGCAGAACACTTAACATAGATATTGCCCCTGCATTCTCCATTAACATTAAGGTGTTATATTGTGCAACTGTGCCAGCCTGGATCAAACCAACACAAGAAAACCTGTATTACTATAGATTTGTCATTGAACCTTATGGCATCAGTGCTTAAACAGAGAGAATGATATTTCCAGGAAATTAAACCGATGCACAATGTAAGCCCATTTTCCAGTGACTTCCCACCAAGGTTAAGTTTATTTCTTTCTTTCTCTTCCTTTTTGCACTTTACGACTTATTTTGTCTTGCTCCTGGCCTTTGCAATAGTTTCCCTCTGATGAGATTGCCTTCATGTTCCTGTGCAAGTTTTTACTTTGGTAACCATACAATTTACTTGAAGTTTAATGGCTCAAAGGAATAATGCGCCTAAATAAAAAGCACTGCACAAACTCACTTTGCATGCTGAGTAAGAGTGTGTGTGTGTGTGTGTATGTGAGTGTGTGTACATGTGCATACACGGGCATCCTCACTTTTCCAACCCTTTAGGGTCTAGTTTAAAATACTGTACATCGGGCTGTAGGTGGTGGCTTGTGTTTGTAAACCTAGCACTCTGGGAGGCTAAGACCAGTAGGTTGCTTGAACTTAAGAACCTGAGCAAAGAATGAGATCCTAAAAATAGCAAAACTAGCTGGACCTTGTGGCAGGTGCCGATAGCCCCAGCTTTTAGGGAAGCTGAGGTAAGAGGATCACTTGAGCCAAGAGATTGAGGTAGCAGTGAGCTATGATGATATCACTGCACTCTACCCTCAAAATAAACAAACAAACAAATACATAGTGTGTAAACTATTGCTATTTTGCACTATCATCTTTAACAAAAAAATGTAAAGTCTCTGAACTTTATCTAATAAATCACATTCCTCCCTGTCCATATGTGAGTAAGCTGATAAATAAAACACAGTAAAGATGGGGGCTGGCGTTTCATTGAAGACCAGTTAAGAAGAAATTATTTCTATCTATAAGATACTTTGTAGATTTAGAACAATTTATTATTCTTCACAGGTTGCCTTGCCTAGACATGTCTTCCTGTTGCAAAGAGGTACCCAGGTATGACTTCTAACATGGAGAATATAAGGGGAAACCCAAAGCATACTTCCTCTTAAAAGGGAAAAAAATATACATCCAAGCCTAGCAAACCTGAAAATTTTGCTGATTTGTCAATCAGGCAAGTCACTGGTTTCTGCTGCCATTCATGAGGCTGTTTCCCAAACATTGTCCCTTTTAAATCTTCCTGGGACTCTGATAGATGGTTCTCATTTAATGGATCATAACTGTGGTCTAATTAAATCCATGCCAATGCCAAACTGTTCTCAAACCTTCGGGTATTTTCTTCTGTATTTTCCCTCTCACATTGTCCAACGGTGCACAGTAAGCTATCTGCACATGTTCCCAAATATGCCAAAAAAGCATTTCTGAAATATACATCATCATAACAATTCATATAATTCTGAAGATTGTCAAATTCGGCTGCGATGCCTGAACTCACAAAACAAGTTATGAAATTATCATCTGAAGAATGGGAACCTCTATAAATATAAACTGCAAGTCCACCATGGCTTATGTCTATCGTATCTGCAATTGGGAACAGCAGTTTTCACCTTTTCCACCTTAGGCAGCTATGTAGGGCAGGTACAGGCATCACCCACAACTGTAAGTACAATCTCAAGCTGTTTTTCTTGCAATTTTATGCAACTTCTTACATAAAACTGAGTACAGAAGGCCACATTAAAATGAAACCTATAAAAGTACTTTGATAATCACACATAAACAACATGGAGATAAGCCGAATTTAAATATGAATCCCTCTAGTTCTAAATTTCCTAAGAAGAAATATAAACTAAAATGGAAAATCTCTTTGAAAATTAAAACCCAAAGATCAAAGGAATTGAAATACAAGAACATTCGCTTTAAAACTTGAGTATCAAAAGCCCCATATCCACAATCCTAAATTGAATACAATCCAAAACAATAGTGCCCAATTTAGTGTCTGACTTAGTCTGCCAGGGGTTTCTTGATTCCTGGATGAAACTCGTGCTGCAGACAGTTGCACCAGGCCTGGTCTGTCTCTTCTATTAAGTAGGTAGAGTTCTTTTGGCATCCTGGGAGTTGTATTAATTTAATTGCAAATTACTCAACAGCTTCACTTTTAGTCTGGAGTCTTAAAGGGACATAGTCGATTGTCATAGCAATGGCCCACGACCTGTGTAATTTAGAAGATAATTCAATTCTTAGATCCTAAGATAATTATCACAGGCAAAATTATGTTTGCAAAATCCAGTATTTTTCTGAAATCGTTGCTCAGACTAAGTGGCATTAATTACAACAGGAGGCCAGATGGTCTGTACCTGCTATTCAGAATATAAGGCTTGTGATATAAAAATGAATTTGAAAGTCTTCAAGCAAGATGTTGATGTTCACACTTCAATATACTTAATGGATTCCTATTGTTGCTGTGCCCCAATGCCATAAACTTAGTGATTCAATTCAAGTTTATTATCTTATAGTTCTGATGGTCAACGGTTTTTAGGGCTCTAAAATTAAGGTCTTAAAAGAGTTGTGCTCCTTCTGAAGTTTCTAGTGGAGAATGTGTACTTCCCTTTTCTAGTTTCTAGGAACTGACTGTCTTTCTTGGCTGATTGTCTCTTTCTCTTTGCAGTCTCGACACCCGAACTTTACCTGCTTTCACTTCTGTCTCTCCACTCCAGTTCTACAACCTTTCTTTTATTACAAAGTTCATTGTGACTAATTGGATTCACCCACATAATCCAGGGTAATGTCTCCCATCAAGCTCCAAGCACGGCACATCTGCAAATTCCTTTTGTTGTACAAGGCAACACGTTCCTATCTTACAGAGTTGAGGATGTGCACATCTGTCCAGGTCTCCATGTTGCCTACCTCAGTGTTTCTCATCCCATAGCTAAGATTTCTATGGTTGGTGTCTCCTCTCACAGCATGTCAGGTAAGGTGCTGTTCCCTTTATTGAAAATTTAAATTTTCATTGGCAGCAACTCTAGTTGCCAGGTCTTGTTGGAGGTGTCTTTCTTAAATCAGAATTTTCAAAATTCTGAAATTATCACTTTTTCTTTGATGCTGTTGGTCCTGGAGGCACGTAATTATAGGGGGAAAAGCAATACTGTTGATTTAAAATGAGACTACAATAATTGTAAATAATTACTGCACTTACTGACTGTGGGTAATGAAGTCAAACAGTTTTGATTCAATTTTCTTACTGATATAAACTGTTGAGTTTCAAATAATCTAATCCTTATGAAACTTAGAATGATGTTTAAAACAGAGATTAGTAAGATAAGAATATTATCAAAAACATTATTATAGATTTTACTGTATCTCCAATAATTATACACTTCAGAAAAAAAAAAATCACTTCTAGGACTCCAAGCCTTCCCACTATCCATCCCACTCATTGTTTTTAGTCCTAGATAGGAAGAATCTTCTATTCCAAGTTGCCCTGGATTCTTATGTCATGTCTGGAAATCAATCAGTTATTGCACTTGAGTAGGAGACCATGTGTGCTCTGTCATACTGAACTTTATCTCAGAATAAACATCTGTTTTCTTTCCCCTAATCACGTTTCTCTCACCCCAACTGGACTTAGCTTATTGAAATCACTTCCTGACCTGAGCTGCTTAGCAAAAGTCTCCTTTCAAGTAATGATAGAAAATTCATAAATTATTGCAACAAGTTTTATGTCCCGACGGAAAATCTCAGAGTGGGTCCCTCTCTGCATGAGTGTTGTGGAAAGGATTAAAGTGTTTTGTTGAGGAAAATGGATGGTATGGAAACAGTGTTAAGTAATATGTTACTTCAGTCCCTGTTGTTTCTTAGAACCAGGTCATAGGTCAGCTTCTATTTGAAACTTTGGTTTCCTTCCAAATTGTCCCACTCTGAGTGAGTTTGGTGTGTGAGAGAGAGCACCTGGTGGCAGAGTTTGGTGTGTGAGGGAGAGCTGCTGGGAGTGGAGTCTGCTGTGTGAGGGAGGGCAGCTGGGGGCGGAGTCTGCTGTGTGAGGGAGGGCTGCTGGGGGTGGAGTCTGCTGTGTGAGGGAGGGCAGCTGGGGGCCCGGTCTGGTGTGTGAGAGAGAACACCTATGGGCGGAGTCTGGTGTGTGAGGGAGAGCAGCTGGGGTGGAGTCTGGTGTGTGAGAGAGAGCACCTGGATGCGGAGTCTGGTGTGTGAGGGAGGACATCTGGGGGCGGAGTCTGGTGTGTGAGTGAGGGCAGCTGGGGGCAGGGTTTGGTGTGTGAGGAGGGCAGCTGGAGGTGGAGTCTGGTGTGTGAGGGAGAGCAGCTGGGGGCAGAGTCTGGTGTTTGAGGGAGGGCAGTTGGGAGTGGAGTCTGGTGTGTGAGTGAAAGCAGCTGGGGGCAGGGTTTGGTGTGTGAGGAGAGCAGCTGGAGGTGGAGTCTGGTATGTGAGGGAGGACAGCTGGGAGCGGAGTCGGAGTCTGATGTGTGAGGGAGAGTAGCTGGGGGCAGGGTTTGGTGTGTTAGGAGAGCATCTGAGGGCAGTTTGGTGTGAGAGAGAGCACCTGGGGGCAGCATATTGTCCTGCCAGTGTCAGCTCCCACTTCACTCCCTGAGCTGTCACGAGAGTCTCTGCTCAGGTGTGACTTGAAACTGGAGTAACTAGGTGATTATTTTATTTGCATTTATTAGTCTTTCTTACATATATGCATAGAACACATTTATTTAAATAGTTAATATTATAAATGTTTTTAGACTTGATTTAGAAGTTTGGTGAGGTTTTGCGACCAGAAATTTGACATAGTAAGTTAATTATTGTTTATATTAATTAGTTATCATTAAATTGATTTTGTTATACATCATTTTACTTTAAGTCACAGTTTCCATGAATCTATCCATGAGGTTAAGTGAAAAGTTACTGTAAGAGATTGCTCCAGAGTGACACTTCAAATCTTAGCATTTCACAATACTTTTAACCTTCCATTCTCAAAGCACCCCAGGGAACCATTGGCACCATTCTCGTTTTATAAAAAAGGATATTAAAGCAAATGGTGCCAAGCCCTGGTCAACTCACTCGTCCTTGATGGAGAAGACTGAATTTATAATCCCCAGTTGTCAAGTCTGTTAAGTAACAGTCAGTTTGTGATTCTACTCTAATGCTTGTTGTGTATCTCTTTGTTATTAAATCTTAAAGAGAAAGTAATAAACAATTAAAGGAATAGTTAGCAATAATGTATATTCTGTAGTAAGACACTAGAAATTTAAATAGCCTGAAGGCATAAATGTGGCTGGGATTGCTACATGCAGTTCATATTCGCTTCATGTAGAATTATAAAATGTTCAATATTTTCTCTGTATAATGGATGATACTGTAATGTTTGCTTCTTACATTTTGATGGAACTAAAGAATCTAAATGTATCATTTTCAAGCAATTATTCTCATGCAAGGGAATGTAGTGAAAATTATTGTTTCGAAGAAAAACAAAACTGAAAACTATAATAGTGTGAACAATAATGAAATCCCAAGGGACACTAATCCTAAGTGTTTGTTAACATTATCTTTAGCCTGCTAAATGTATAGCAAAGGTAAATATCATTATAATATTACTATTATGGATCTTGTCTAAATGGTTGGTCTCATGACCACCGCATACTCCAATTCCCTAATCTTTAGTAATGCTGTTAGTGAGAAATCAGCCCAGATTTTGACCTGTGGCCTTCACTTTCATTTAGTTTAGGATTTCATCCCAATTCAGGTTGCACTTTTATGTGAATTCGTTGAAAATTTTAAAAGAAGCATACCAGATATGTTTACCTTGTCACTTTTAACTTTTGAATACATGAAGTATATTTTCTAACTTGTAGTTTTTATGTTACAGATAATTTTAGGCAACTCTTTGTTAAACACCCTACCATAGGCTCAGAGCCTATAGCACCCTGCTTAAGGCACCAGCCACATGCACTGAGGGTGATAGGTTTGAACCTGGCCTAGGCCAGCTAAACCAATTGACAACTGCAACAATAACAACAAAAAACACCCAGGCACTGTGGCAGGCTACTATAGCCCCAGCTACTTGGGAGCCTGAGGCAAGAGAATTCCTTATGCTTACCATAATTTTACAAGTAAACTTCAAAATAATCTAAAGTAATAATACATTTTACCCATTTTACTAAACTATTTTTTTTCTTTAACATTGGGACTAAGCAGTCTATTCTGTCATACTCCAGACTTTAATTAAAGGGTCTAACAGTGTCATTGTTGAGTAACATATGAACTGCTTATCCAGAGGATTCACAAAGGCCATAGCCCAGCCCAATGCAGCAGAATCACCTGCCTCATGAAGCCCTTATGTATCCACATTGCTGAGTTGGCTGTTAGGCTTCTACTGGGCCCTCATGAAAACTAAAAAACTTACCCATAGAGATATTGTGACTCTGTGTCCTGATATCCTCCTTTTACAGTTTGTCAAGATGATTTGATCATTAACAAAGGTGGAAGGCCCTGAGCGTTACCCCTAATCAAACAAAAGCATTATATTCCAAAGGACAACTGGAATCTAGTAGCATTTCAGGATCACATAGAAATTTGAGTTCTTTCATTGTTGTTTCTGTGACAGAGCATTTAGTAATTGTGTAAATATTTCAGAATAAAAAGAAATAAATAGGATATGGGGAAAATGACATCAAAGAACTAACACTTCAGTGGAAAACACAGATATGAAATAAATTAGCATAATAAAGAAAAAAATTGAAAGCAACAACAAAGGTAGTTTCTGTGTGGCGGAGCAGTGGAGGGAAGGTAAACATAATTAAACCCCTAGGCATAGTTAAATGCGATTTCCTGATGCTTTGTCACTGAAATTAGCCTCTTAGTTTCATAAGGTCATTTAAACAGATTCATCTCTGTACTTTTTGACCAAGAAATGAAATATGAAGAAAAAATTGTAATATAAGATAAAAATAATTTGTTTACAAAACCAAATGCAGTTTAATGTTGGCAGATTGTAAAGAATGATGCTCTTTTGAGTTGGAGAGAAATAAGATATTGCCATACTTTTGTTCTAATAACCCATTATTTATTGCTCTAAAAACCTATTAATAAAGTACTTAAAAAAGCAGCTCGTTTATCATACTTTGGAATTTCATGGATTAAGAGTCAGGTGGATATCATTCAAGCAAGTATTCTGTTTCATGTGACCTTTATGGATGTCACTGATAGTAATCTACTGTCAGATGAGATGGTCCTCAAGGTCCAAAACACCTTCCATCTGATGTTTTTAGCCCTGATGAAGTTGGCTGGAAGGATTAGCTCTGCTGAGACTGTCAAATGGAGTGCTAAAATGGCCTTCCAGCAAGGCAATCTCAGATAAGTCAAGCTTTTTACAAGCTGGAACATATTTGAGAAAGAAAATGTTTTAAGAGGCCCATATAGAGGCAACAAGCCACCTCATACCCTAGCGTTGAAAATACATCTTTTGTATTAACCTGGAGTGAGGTGGAAAGCATTCTTCTTAGTAAAGCATCACAAGAATGGAGAAGCAAGAATCCAATATACTCAGTTCTAATATGCAGGCAGTAGATGATCTAATACGTGGTGTGGGGTAGGGACATGAGGGAGAGGGGAGGACAGAGAAGGAAGAGGGTTGGAGGATCACGGTATATAGCACAACTCTTGGGGACAGAATGCAATTATTAGAGGGACTTTCCCTAACAAATGCAATCAGTATAACCTAATCCTTTGTACCCTCAATAAATCCCAAACAATTAAGAAGAAAATACTGGACCATCTTATCTGCCACATTATGAATGTAATGATCAAAAACATTATCAAATGTAGCTAAAATTCTAAAGGAGAGGAATTGGAGTTCACCTCTCAATAGCAGGGGTAGTGGATAATTTGCTACCATCTCTGCCTACGAGGAGAACAGAAATACTATCAATCTTTCCTGAGGTCCTCAAAAGTCATTGTGGAATCAGATAGAAGACCAGGATCTCACAACTTTTAAACACACCCAAGTTTTCTCAGTGTTTTCCCTCTCTACTGGATGTCCTATGAACAAAATTCCAGGTATCTTCCCCCCATGTACTCAATATTCAAATTTTATTCAAATTTTTGACAGATATAAAGTAAGCACAATAAATATTCCTGTTCTAAAAGGAAAGGAAGAGGAAGCAAATAATATGAAATGATCTATGACAATTATGAAATCTACCAAGAAACATGTTTAGAGTAGAAGGAACTGGAGGCTTAAATCTGCTTCCTGGGAACAATCTCTTGCATCCCTTACGAGATCCAGGCTACTCTCTGTGAACCCACCTCTGACACAGTAAATGTCTCAAGTCTATTCTACACAGTGTTGTCAGTATCTCTGTCATGCCCATAGAAATAGGGGCTCTTTTATGTAAAAATGCCTCTGTTCTTCTGCAAAGAAAAATCTACTACAAAGATTCTTGTCTTCTTGTCAATCTTATTTGGCTTTGGTCTTTAACAAAAGCCATACCAAAAAACTCTGTAATTGGCCCTTATTTGCCTTGAGATAACAATGATGTAGGCTGTGGGCGGCATGCTTAAAATTCTTAAAAACTTTTTATCTAGCTAGGAATATCTATGTAACACACACTTAAATCTTCTAAAGTTTTAGAAAATAAAGATCATTTTGCCCCAAAATGAAGATCATTTTGCCACAAATCAAGTTCTCATTTTAAGAGCATTTTTATGTCACAACAGGCTTTGAATAAGAAATAACTATTTTCAATTCCTTCAATCCCTGAGTCTATTATATTTCTTTTAAATTATAGTTGAATACTAAGCAATTACTATAATAGCTCATGTCTCTACCCACATCTTATGCTTGGGTCAAAGAAAATGATCAGCACTCCCTATATTTTGACCGAAAATTTCCTTAGGAAAGTGCATTAGGTGCACAGCTATGCTTTCTGTATTACCTCGGGCACCAGTTCTGATCCTAAAAAATTAAGATTATTGACTGGTCTGCCTACTTGTGGCCCCTTTAGCGTGGTGGTCTCAGGATACTTAAAGTTGTTATGGTCAAACTCAGGGCCCTCAGGAAAAGTATTGCTATTGATTTACTTGGAAGTGTGTCCAGCTCTTTTGAACTAACCTTAAATGTCCCAAAAGTATAACTTTCAAAACATGCAGTGCTTTTTTGTTTGTTTGTTTGCTTTTTTGTTTTATTTTGTTTTTTTGTTTTGTTTTTTTGTTTTATTTCTTAAAGTAAGTAATGACGTCCTGCCCATATTCAATGGGAGGGAAGTTAGAGTTCACCTACTAAATGGGGCAGTACCAAAGAAGTTCAAAGGAGACTCCGGCTAAGAGCAAATATTCTACCATTTATCCAAAAAAAGTTGAGTATCACCACAACCAGTGCCTAACAGGCACTGAGCCAGTTCAGTATCCTGTTTTTAACAATGCACATACTTCTGAGCTTCAGTGTCAGTAAAATCACTTGACTTACGTAAAACCCTATTCTTTACTCATGTCTTTTCTGTAATTAGGATGTTGTTTTTACTCCATGTGACCTATATTTATTTATCCAATTGGTTAGGAATCATGATTGAGGTGGGAGTGGTGAGGGAGGCTGAAATATATTTGTTTTTCTGGAAGAACTCTTGGAGATTCTCAACAGAGTGACTTCTGTGGGAAATAAGCAGCCATTTGTATTCCACACAGATTGAAATATATTAAAAAAAATTCACAGTCTTAAAAATTAAATCTTAACTACTTTGCAGAGTGTAACTCCAAGAATTTTACCTTGTAGGAAACTATATTTCTGAGTTACTAGTTTCTCTTATTACTTTGTTTCATATAAATGTTACTTAAAAATTAAAGTAATTTTGGTGGCTCACACCTGTAATCTTAGCACTCTGGGAGGCCGAGGCGGTTGGATTGCCTGAGCTCAGGATTAGAGACCAGCCTGAGCAAGAAAGAGACCTCTCTCTCTAAAAATAGCCAGGCCTTGTGGCAGATGCCTATAGTCCCAGCTACTTGTGAGCCTGAGGCAAGAGAATTGCTTGAGTCCAAGAGTTTGAGATTGCTGTGAGCTATGACACCACGACACTGTACTGAGGATGACAAAGTAAGACTCTATCTTAATAAATAAATAAATAAATAAATAAATAAATAAATAAAATTTCCCCTTGTTAAAATACTTAAACTGGTAAGGTATCCTTTATTCCAAATTCTTAGATATGTTTCAGATTTGGGCATTTTTGGATTTTACAATTCTGCATACACATTTAATGAGATATCTTGGGGATGAGACCCAAATCTAAACTTGAAATGCATTTATGTTTTATATATACTATGACTTATACACAAAGTCTGCAAAATTTTCTGCATGATACAAAGTTTGACTACAATCTGTCATACGAGTTGTGGAATTTGCCACTTGTGACATTTTATCAGTATTCAAAATGTTTTAGATTTTTAAATATATCAGATTTCAGATTTTTAAATTAGAGATGCTCAACCTATATACAGCCAAATACTATTCTAAAAATTTTAAATATTAACCCATGTGGTCATCACATATTCGTTGTTACAATTAGTGTAAACATTACAAAATTCATAAAAATGAGGAAGAAAAAGTACATAATAAATATTTCATATCTGTGAAAAGATCTTTTAATTGAATAACAGTATTTTTATAGAAAGAAAATATTAAAACAAAATGGCAATATAATTTGCACTTACACTATTTAACCTATGTTTAATGGGTATTAAAGTTAAATGTAATTTTTACTGAAAATTTAATCACTAACATACTAAATAAGAATAAAAATAGTGGTATATACCACCCCCTATTTTTCTTCCAGATCTAATTTACTTTCATTAAAATTGTTGTTTAGTAAGGTTGTGAGGCAAGAATTTCTATGGTTTATTTAAATTTAAAAGAACTTATAAGGTAATTTAAAATATGCAAGATAATGTGAGTCATGGTAAGATGTATAATGCTTTGTGTTATTTTCCCTTGTTAAGTAACTTGGGAAGGTTGAAGATTTTAAAAGAAACACTCTGCCTTTCTCATGGAGGTAGCTTGTATTTTCAGACATAATGTGGTGACAACAAATCTGTTGTGGCTGTATACACATCTTAGGGTGATGAATGGTCCAGTTAGCTGATTTGGGGGCATGCTTTCATATTTATCTACACACACACACACACATACCCCAGGTGGGTATATTAGAATACCACCAGATGCGAAAACACATGCTTGAAAGCAGGCAGTTTATTTGGAGCATGATCTCAGGAAGTAAAATTGAAGAAGCAAAGAAAATAAGAAAAAAGCCAACAAAAGTTCATTAACAAGAATATTACTGCTGTGGGATACTGAGACTTAATTCTCTTGGGAGCCTGCTAAAAATCATGTGAAACTTTCTTCTGAATTATGTTGCTAGGGAATAAGGAAGCAGAGACTTTTTTTTTTCCTTAGCCAACACTGTTGTCCAATAGTTGAGATATTAACTCCTGGAGGATGGACCTCAATTTTTCATTTTATAGCTCAATGTTGCTAATCATGCTTATGGGGAACTGACATTATGCAGAAAAGTCTCTTAGAGAGCATGTGGGCTGAAAAGATAGGGGACATGGTATCAACAGGGCTTGCTATGTCGTGAAACCCAGATCTGCTCACACTGTGCACTGAATCCACTTTTTGAATGATTTTTTGGGACAGAGGCTTACCTTAATATTTTCAAAATTCTTTTTGTTTTTATTGTTGGGGGTTCATTGAGGGTACAAAAACCAGGTTACAATGATTGCATTTCTTAGGTAAAGTCCCTCCTATAATTGTGTCCCACCCCCCAAAAGATGTGTCACACACTGTGACCCCCGCTTCCCTCCCTCCTTCCCTGTGTCTGCCCTCCTCCTACCCCATCCCTCACTGTGTACTAGGTTGTTAATTGTCCTCATATGAGAATTGGATACATAGGATTCTTGCTTTTCCATTCTTGCGATGCTTTATTAAGAATACTGTGTTTTGCGCCCATCCAGGTTAATACAAAAGATGTAAAGTCTTCCTCTTTTTATGGATGAATAGTATTCCATGGTAACATATACCACAGCTTGTTAATGCATTCCTGGGTTGGTGGGCATTTAGGCTGTTTCCACATTTTGGCAATTGTAAATTGAGCTGTGATAAACAGTCTAGTGCAAAGGTCCTTATGGTAATAAAGATTGTTTTTTTTCTTTTGGGTAGATGCCCAATAATGGGATTGCAGGATAAAATGGGAGGTCTAGTTTGAGTTCTTTGAGGATTCTCCATACTTCCTTCCAAAAAGGTTGTATTAGTTTGCAGTCCCACCAGCAGTGTAAAAGTCTTCCCTTCTCTCCACATCCATGATAGTATCTGCAGTTTTGAGATTTTGTCAAAATAAAAAGCAAGAAGAGCAAGCTATTTTATTTATTTTATTTATTTACCATGCCACTCATTTTAGTTCCCCTTTACTCTAGCCTCAATGAGAACTTTCATTTGTCTTTATTTCCTGCCCAGTGAGGGTGACATAGACCTTAATATGTAATGGGTCTGAATTTTTTTTTTTTACTTTTTAAAAAAATTTTTTTTTACACACTTTTTGCAATTGCCTGGTTACTATCATTTCTGAGCATGTAAGTGTCCCCAAATGCCTCAGTTAATTCATCAACTTCTAGTTGTTTTCCTCACTGCACTCATTTTGTAGCAGTAGTGGTATTTCTTTCTTATATGAAGGATTTATAATCCTAGATATCTATTAATTACTTAGTTTGTCTGCTAGTTTAATAATATGAGTGGACCCAAATGATAAGATGACAGACACAGTTTTTAAATTTAGTACAACCCTAATTTTATCTTGCCAGTACGTGGGGTCTCTAATTCTGATAGGATTTAACTTCTGGGGATAGGAGAAACAAATTCTCCAACAGGGTCATTGCACAGGTTGACCATAGAGGCCAATACTCCTCCTCATAGTTTAATTACTCAAGAATTGAAATCATGACATTATTAAATGTCCACTCATTTAAAAAAAATCATGTTTTTAAAGACAGTGCCTTATGTATTAGGTTGTTGGCACCAAGTTTCTGGTGAGGCCTTAGAGAAGTTATTTTGATATTCCATGTGACTGACGTCTATTGGATTATGTGCAGTACTGTGGTGTCACTTGTTCCTATGAACATGAATCCATCATAATTCATCCACACTAAACTAAACCCCATGATATAACAAGATCTCATATAGAATCCACTATCACTAAATGGGATATTTCAAAAGAGGTATTATAATATTACTGAATGTGAAAAGCAAACCATATTCAAAATTGTTATCAATCACAGAAACAGAAATTTCTGCTTCTTCTACTATGAATGTACATGTGGATTGTTGGCCTCCTCAATGAGGGAAACAGAGATGTCTCAGTTTGGGTCTCTATACTGACAATTTAAACACTACATAGTTCTGTAACTAGATTAGCCTTGGGGAGAGCTACTCCGTATTTTGGAGCTGATGCACACCCTCCATCCCTGTCACCAGGACTAGTCTGTTTGAAACTCACCAGACAAGCATTACGTATAAAGAATGGAGAGGTTCTGTGGCCTGTCCATCAGAAGGGTCACCTTTCCCACTTAGACACTTAGTTTCTGCCACTATAGTAAATACCCATTAGAGTGGAAAGCTTTGAACAGTGTATGCTCACACCCTTTGGCAAATACGAATGCCACTTTCTCAGAACTATCATTTCTATCCAGGGTTCTGAAAAGTAATTCACCAGTGACATAGTTTATGAATTTCCTATCTCAAGCTTTTTCCTTTTCTTCATCTCAATGACAAGATCAACTGTGCCCCTCAAAGCTCTGCCCAAAGAAAGATTTCCTCTCATCACTAACTTTTAATCCCACCTTCAGTGGGGATGTAATAAGACTGTTATAGCCACACAAGCATAACAAACCAGTCTGTCTGTTAAAACGGTGTACTGTGTCACTCAGAGTCTGGGGCTGAGGAGGATATCAGTCAGGAGTGGTAAGTAACACGGGAGTTTTAACCCCTATGCATTTGGCTTAATTGTATTATCTTAACTGTTAATTGTTATTTACTTGGCCCTAATTCTACATACAGTATTTCTATATAGAAGAAATATTTCTAGAAATAGAATTTTCTATTTCTACCATATTATGAAATTTATGCTACACATGCCTAATTTTATAAGTTGTTTTTGCTATGCAAATTACCAGCTCATAGTAGGCATTTCCAACTGCATATTCACAATTCCATGTTACACATACAACTTATACCAACATGTAAAGTTGTTAGAATATATTGTTCAATGGGAAGCACATCTATGCTGCAAAAGAAACAGAAATTGAAGACTCTAAACTCCAGCTTTTCAAAGACCCAATACATGATCTTGACCTACTATGAGTTCTTGAGTATCATGGATCTGCCAAAAGGTAAAGCCACTTGAGAAACAATCTGGACGCTGTACAGAGCTCTAGTGCACTGTAATGCAAGGTACCACTCAAAACTGACAGCATTTTGATTTCTAGTTAAATAGGTCATGATGGTATTGCTTAATCAGGCTGCCTCCAAAATTCAAAGTGGCTCATCAACTAGTGTGCATCTTTCATTAGGACAGGAAGTGTAAGGTGCAATAGTATATTATCTTAGGATGAATGTCTGGAAAGTATACAGGCCACTGGAATTTTGTAAGCTGCAGTAATTATCATTTGCTGTCAGCTCTGGCTCACAGAGAAGAAGGAAGTGCTGAGCTTCTTACTACACTCAGTAATGCTTCTCTTATTGTTTTATTGATGGAAGTCAACTCAGCTCCTCCAGCTAATGTCTGACATGGAAAATTCATTCTAAATTGTCCGGTTTCCTCAGCCCTTTTACCTTTTCTGCATTTATTATAAGTCAAATGTAATTCTTACCATTGATGATTGCAAACTTTAAGAAGAAATCCCAGACACTGCTGGGTGTTGCAGTTTTTTTTTTTTTTTAAATAAACCATGCTTCCTTCAAAAGAGACTCAATTTCACTGTTCTGGCTATGCTGAAACTTCCCTATAGTTTTAGGGAAGTTATATATTATAGAGTAATTCAGCAGAGCGAGCCACAGAAATTTTGGAGAATATGATTCATATTGTGAAACTTCCATTTCAAGGGAGACATTTCATGATCTCTATGTAACTTAAGCCACTGTGCTTTCGCAAGAAGGTAGAGATCTGTTCTACTTCTTTGCAGGCTTTGGAAAGATAGAAATGTTAGCCTATCAATCCAAATATTGCATATGAAAAAGTCAAGCATAACAAAAATTAAAAAAAAAATGTCAGGAAATGAGAGTTGAAATATCAGATAAGTAAGACAAATTATTCCTTAATATATTATGACCTAAACATGCAGATTGATAAGGTATAACACATTTTAGATAAAATGTTCACTGCTAGAAAAGAGTTGAGCAATACCTACATACCTATTAGATTGTCAGAGGAAAAAGAATGAGAAGTCTGATGTTGGCTATCATTAAAGTTTGAGGAATAGATTTTTGTTAATGTCTGGAACAAAAAATATATAATTTTATTGGATAAAAAAATCAACAGATTGAAGAACTTTACTGAAATGTGGGGATAACTGAATCTGTTTAAACAGAACGATATGGCTAAATGTTGGGAGTTAATTACCACATTTTAATATTTTAAGTATTTAGAATTAAGAAAATCTGAACAAATAAGTATCAAAATGCATCACTTGAACAGAAACTAAAATAAGTAAAAATAGTGAAGCATCAAAGTAACTACAAGTAACACAGAATGCCAATCTTTCCAATTATGAAAAGGCAATGAAGATTTTTAATAATCTTTTTAATAATCTTTGATACTTCTAAATACCTTTAAATACTAAGACAGTTTATGTTAGTATATATTCTACAACTGCTTCTAATAGTTACATAACTTTTCATCTCCATAAGCAACATTTATTGAGAGCCTCTCAGGGGCTCCTACTGTGCTGGGGCTGATTATATACTTCTAAAGAAAACAGAAGAGCCTCCTTCTGTTGTAGAGACGTAATCTAGTGTAAGACATAGGCAATGACTTTGCTTGGGGTTCCTGAGAGCCACCTCCGAGGTAGATGCTCCTGTAAATTAAACCTATTAGAAGAGTATTCTTGGGATCCACACCTGTAGAAGGCAAAGAGAGGAAGCAGGGTTAGGCAGAGGGCAAATCAACTTCCGGTGGAGTCCTCACCATAATATTAGTCAACCCCATAGGAAACTTCAGCTAACGTATCCTAAAATTGTCTCAAATTAACGGAGGTGGTCTAACCTTCAGGGACTCACATAGATTATATTAGAAATTCTTCTAAATAACAGTCATATGTTTTGGTTTAGTCTGGACCTTAATAGCAGAGATTTGACGACTGAAAATCAAAATAAATTGATATATAAGAAAGATATGTTGAAAAATTATATATATATACACACATAGAGAGAGAGTACATATATAGGTGCCTCAAAGTATAGTCTAGTATACTTTGGGGCACCTGTTAAAAGTGATTCCAAAAAGTATACTTTTACTGTTTTTATTTTTGTGTGTGAGTATTTCTGGAATATTTGAAAATAATTGCACACAAGAATGCAAACACAATTTATCCATACTCAAAAATGAAAACTACTATACTCTTACATCGTGTTTTTCGGAAACAGCTCTTTTAGCATTGAAATTCAAAATTGTTCTAGAGACTAAAACCGCATGTCATTTTATTTGGAAAAACTAATGGATCCAAATGGCAATCAAATTCGTTCATTTAGTTTCATTTGGGAAAAGTTCCTGAACCTTCAGGGAATACCACATTAGACCTCCCTACTCTACAAATATTTTCCACTATGCACCAAGGACATGACCTGAGACCTTTTGCTTTGATTTTGCTAATCAGTGTTTACTTTCATTTTGCTCAATTCAAATATCTAAGAGAGAAATTTAATTTACTTTTACTACAATTTTAGGATTACAGTGATTTTACGTGTAACATGTTCAGAGTATTACAAACATGGTGGGCATACTTAATAGTCATGACTGTTGCATCAGACATGGTAGGAATTGTTTTGTGTGTAATAATTCATATGAGATAAAAAGTAAGCTACCACCCACACTCTATAGAAGAAAAACTGAGAGTCAAAAAAATCACTTACCTGCTTGAGGTCACATGTGATGATTGCAGCCAGAATTTCAATCTGGATAAGTTTGACTCATAACTTCAAATGAACAGTCATCACCAAAAATAGATTATAATTTTTCACTCCGTATTATCGGCTGCCTATGAAAGGGGGTTCAGAGACCATTATCTCTGAATATATATATATATAACATATTTATCTCCAGTTTTATCAACTGTATCAACAATACTTCCTGGTCTAGAAATAGATTTTTAACTGAAGGTGAATGGATCTCAGTCACACCCTTTTGTTGAACATCATCTGTGGCTACTTTGATGTTACCATGTCAGAGTCATGTGCCTAGTTGCAATATAAACTCTAAGGCCCCAAATCGTAAAATATTATATAGCCCTTTACAAAAATTTGTACCAACCCTAGTTTAATACCTCTGATTTGCTTTTAATATAATTATTAAAGTGTTTCAGCCCATAAAAGTTTTTATTTTCTAATATTATTGCAAAATTATAATCACAAAATAAAGGTATCACCATATCAATCCTAGTGATACCAGAATTTCATCTTCAGGAGGACTTTGGTCTTGGTGATTCCAAGAATGAATCCACAGGCCACAGATCAGTGGTAAAACAGGATTTATTTTACAGAAAAGAATACAAAAACACCAAACTCCTGACAGAGAGAAAAAAAAAAAAAAAAAGCGGGGCAGAGAGCAGAGGAAGTGCTCTCTGTCTCTCTCTCTCAGCCCGGATTCATTGTCCAGGGGTATTGTTATAAGCCAATAGCCTCCCAAAAGACCCGAGTCTGTCTCAGCCTGTCTCAGCCTTGGTCCCCAGTGTGCCCCCACTTTGGGTTAATTCTGAGAACAGGTTTCTGACAAGGAAATTCTCCGAGTTCCCTTGACTCCCTAGCCATGGTTAAACAATGGTAAAAACTTACTCAAGCAGAATTTCCCAGGTTACTGAGTTTCCTAAGCTACTGAGCTTTCTTACCTGTTCCCTTGGCAATCGCCACACAGTAGCCCCCTGAGCCAACTACCTGACAGTAACCCCACCCTCAGCTAACCATCATATTTTGCTTCTGTTTTCTGCTTGTTTGCATGGCAACAAAAAGGGCATAAAAATTAACCTGAACTGCACTTTGGGGCCATTTGCCCTTTGGGACAATACCTGTGCAGGTATAATAAATCACTACCTGATGTACCTAAAGTGGGATCCATGTTTTCTTATGGGTGGCCACAGTTACAATAGTATATATAGTCACTTGGGTCTTTTGTAGTTACTTGAGGCCAGGACTTGGTAACAAATGAATGGTTACAGTCTCTTCTGCTGGGGCAAGGTGAATGAATAGATTAATGG
Organism: Arctocebus calabarensis; assembly: GCA_963573935.1. Taxonomy (NCBI): domain Eukaryota; kingdom Metazoa; phylum Chordata; class Mammalia; order Primates; family Lorisidae; genus Arctocebus; species Arctocebus calabarensis. Next base: position 15,671 of record CAUYON010004700.1, on the reverse strand, counting down.
ATGGCTACAATCCATTCATGAAATTGGCCAGACCTAGGGAACTTACATGAAATTGACTAGGCCTAGGAAACAGGGGGTTTCCTGTTCAGAAGCAAGTTCAAGGGGAGAGAGAGGCCCTGGTGTCTCCCTAGCAATTGTCTGGCCCTTCCAGCTACTGGAGCCTCCTGTTGAGCCCCAACTGCCTCCCTTCCAGCCTACTGGTTCCTCTTCAGGCTGTGGAGGCACCAATAGCCACAGGGCGGAGACTGCAAGTCCTCTGCTCAGCTCCGTGGAGCTGGCTGTGGCGCCTCCTGTCCTGTATCTCCAGGTAATCTCTACCAATATTTTATAATGTATTTATAGACTTATTTTCTGTGGGATTTATACAGTTGAAATCCCTCCAGCTATCAACAGATATTTACTGGTGGGCTACTGTATACCAGGAAATTTCCTAGAACTTGTAGTACAAAAATGGACAAAACAAAACAATAGTCATTGATCTCATGGAACTTACAAAGTAAAAGATATACTTTATAATTTTTTTAATAACAAGTCCACAAAATACTATTGCTACAATTCCACTAACCATTTCCTTGTTGGAAATTTTGGTTGTTTTCAAGTTCTGTTATTACAAAGAGCTTTGCAAGTAAATGTCTTCAAGAGAAGTATTTGCTACATTTAATCTTATTTTGTAGAAAAATATTATTAAAATTGGAATTATAAGTTTAAAAGATTTAGGTATTTCATATATAATTAGCAGATTATTTTTAATAAAATTTTAGGCAATTAAATGCCTAGAAACATTGCATAAGCACCAAAAATAGTTGATCTAAGACAAGTGTATCAACATAAAAATAACTGGAGAATTTTTTTTAATTATGATTCTGTGAATATTACAAAAAATGTTTAGAATATATGAAGGCACACTCTGTAATGAAAGTTGGATATATAGATGTTATATAGATGGATGATAGGTAGATGAATAGATGATAGAAATATGCATGTAATACATAATTGATCCAAAATGATAACCCCTGTAAATTAGGCTGTAAGTTGTTTACTTCTATACTGCAAGCTGAGACCTACTAGCTCACAAGGCCACTACAACAAACTAAAATTTGACACAACTAATTATTTTAAAAATATGCCCAAAGAACAGACGTTTAGCTATTTATAAACTGCCTGCTTGATATAAAATGTGAAACCTTGTGCTAAATCTGCTAGCTATTCCTGGCAGAGTGGCCATAAAAACTCTAAGCTACTCCTGCCCTACAGAGCTCTTTGACTTAGAATCTCTCCGTATGCTGCTTAGCTATGACAGACTCTTAAGTCCCCTTTCTGATGTTCTTGTCCCCTGGAGTTCCCTTACCTTCCTCTCCATCTAAGTGACAGTCTCAGGAAATATCCCTGCAGTGAGACGTCCCCTGAACCAAATCTATTCAGAGTATCACTATGAGGCTTACTTGTGATTACTGCCACCTGGCAGTTACATCTTTTCCCTTGATCAGTCCCCAAATCCTTCAAAGCTCCTATAGTATATATACACTATTTTTACATATAAATGATTTTGCATCATTTCACTTGAATATATATGAATATAATATTCATGGAATATTTGTACGTACATAGAAGTTTCTATGTATGTGTATATTTATTAGGGGGGGAGAGAGAGAAAGAGAGAGGCTGTGTAGTACAACTCTGACAACTCAGGTTTTGCTTTATAAGAAGTATAAAGAGTATAATAATGCTTAGCTTCTGTTCTTTTCTTACGTGTATTCTTCTTTTTATTTCTGATGTTTCATTTTTAATATATGAGAAAGAATAATGATTAATTTTCCAGAATTATTTTTAAAGAAATATGGTTGGAGAAATTTTCATTTTTGTTTATGTCTTTCCTAAGGCATTATGTAGATAACATTGATTTCTAAGAACACATTTTTCTACATTATCTTAAGGAAAAAAATATTACTGAATAATTGATTAGATAATAGGATTGACCCCCCAGAATACTGTAGCTTTTCATTCATTTCCCCATCCAAGCATAGGAACCTGTCTTTGCTTTTATGACTGCATTCATTTTGTCATTATTAATGTTCTCTGCTAGGAAGATTGTTCTTTTGTGTATGTTGGCAAATAGGGTGAACATTTTATTACTTCCTATGGCAGAATAAAGACCTCCTTTATAAAAAGCCCAGAAAAGTTGAATAATAGACTCTGAATTAAAGTTATGACATTTCATTATAGCAAAATATTTTCCATCATCATATATAATATTTAGTACATTATAAACTGTGTATAACAATTGCCATGGTATTATAATAGCTCATTAGGCCATTTAAAAATTAATGGTAAACTCTACACAAAATATTTTTATTTGTTTGGTTTCATCTTCTCTTTTACCTATCATATATTTAAATATTTCTAGTGATATATGTGCAGAAAAAAAAGAATAATAGTTATAAAAAATGGCATTAATACTCAGCTATTAAGCAAAGGAGAATTTATTCAAACATAATTTACTGCTTAAATTACTATATAATTTATTTACTTTGCTTAAATTACTATATAATTTACTTACTTTGAATAAAGACTTGTGAAAAAGACCTTTCTCTTCTTTGGTTAAGTTTATTTCTACGTGTTTTATTTTATTTGTAACTATTATAAATGGCTTACATTTTGGTTTCTTTTTCAGATTGTTTACTGTTGGCATATGTTGATTTTAGATTTTACATCCTGAAACTTTACTTAATTTGTTTACGAGTTCTAAAGGTTTTTGAGTGAAGTCTTCTGATTTCTCTAAATATAAGATTGTATTACCTTCAAGCAAGAACAACTATAAAACACTGATGACAAAAGTTGAAGAGGACAGAAAAAAATACAAAGATATTTTATGCTCATGAATGGGGAGGATCTGCTTTGTTAAAATATTCATACTACCCAAAACAATCTATAGATTCAATGCAATCTCCATCACAATACCAATGACATTCTTCACAGAAATATAAAAAATAATCCTAAAAATATATATGGAACTTCAAAACACCTAGGATAGCCAAGGCCATGCTGAACATAAAGAATGAAATAGGAGGAATCACATTACCTGATTTCAAATTATGCTACAGAGCTGCAGTAACCAAACAGCATGGTACTGGCATAAAAACTAACACATAGGCCAATGTAACAGAACAGAGAACCCAGAAGTACACCTACACATCTATAGTGAACTTAGACAAGAACATACAGTCTCTTCAATAAATGGGAAAACTATATACATATATTAAAGATAGAAACTATATCTCACATCATATATGAAATCTAACCAAAATGGATTAAGACTAAAGTATAAGACAGGAAACTATGACACTACTAAAAGAAAACATTGGGGAAACAATGTCTTCAGGACATTGTTCTGAGGAGGACAGGGACTCCATGACTACCCTCAAAGCACAGGCACCCAAAGCAAAATTGGACAAATGGGATTACACCCATCTAAAAAACTTTTTACATGACAAAGGAAACAATTAACAAAATGAACAATCCACAGAATTGCAAAAATATTTGCATATTATAGTGTTTGACTAAGAATAATAAGTAGAATATAGTAAAAGAAGCTCCAACAACTAGATAGGAAAAAGTCAAATAATCCAATTAAAAAATAGCAATGGATCTGAATAGACATTTCTCAAAAGAAGACATATAAATGGTCAATAGTTATATGAAGAAAATGATTCACTTCATCATTCATCAGAGAAATGCAAATTAAAACTACAATGAGAGTGGCTTGGCACCTGTGGCTCAAGTAGCTGAGGCGCCAGCCACATACACCTGAGCTGACAGGTTCAAATCTAACCTAGGCCTGCCAAACAACAATGATGGTTGCAATGAAAAAACAGCCAGGCATTGTGGCAGGCACTTGCAATCCCAACTTCTTGGGAGGCAGGGGCAAGAGAATAGCTTGAGCCCAGGAGTTGGAGGTTGCTATGAGCTGTGATGCCACAGCACTCTACCCAGGATGACAGCTTGAGGCTTTGTCTCAAAAAAAAAAAAAAAAACTACAATGAGATATTATTTCTCCCTAATTAAAATGGCTTATATCAAAAGATAGACAATAACAAATGATGGTGAGGATATGGAGAGAGTGGAACCTCTCTATGCTGCTGGTGGGAATATCGGTTATCACAGCCACTATGGAGACCAATATAGAGATTCATCAAAAACATGAAAACAGAATTATATGATCTAGAAATCTCACTGCTAGGTATAAACCCAAAAGAGGGGAATGTGGGATATTTAAAAGGTATCTGCACTCTCATGTTTATTATGGCACTATTTATAATAGTCAAGACTTGGAATCAACCTACCTGTCCATCAACAGAAGAATGGATAATGAAAATATGGTAGATATACACAATACAATATTATATAGCCACATAAACCTTCTGCCATTTACAACAATATGTATGGAACTTGAGAAATTTATGTCAAAACAGAAAGAAAAAAACTCTCATAGTCTCACTCATATATGTGAAATAAGAATTAAAAACAATTGATCTCATAGAGACAGAGAGTAGAATGATGGTTGCCAGAGGCTGGGAAGAATAGTGGGGAGAGAAGCATAAAGTGGGCATGCTTACTGAGTGCAAAAGTATAGTTCAATTAGATGAAAAATATTTGACAGCATAACAAAGAGATTATAATCAACAGTAAATTAGGATATACTGTTAAGTAACTAAAAGTGGAATTGGACTGTTCCTACACAAAAAAATGTTGAATGCCTAATATGATTAATTCATGTTATGTGCTTGTATTAAAACATCACTTGTACTCAATAAGGATGTACAACTAGTACATACACATAGCAATTCAAAATTTAAAAAAATATTAGAAGGAAAAAAAAGACATGTACTGCCTAACCACATTAAAATTATAACAAGAATACACTTAGGGTCTAAGACTGATATGTTAATAGTGGTAAGTAAGGCAGATTAGATTTCTCCTCTTATTGACTTTGTAAAGTAAAATAAAACTAAATAAACAGATTATTTAAATTAGCGGTGAGTAGATAGAGAGTTTTTGGTGACAAGTGGAAGGACTAATGTCCTATGTAAGGGGACATTTGATTAGAAATGTAAGTAATGAAAATGAAAAAGTCATGCAAACATTTGGAGAAATAGTATTCCAGGTGCAGAAACCTTTAATACAATGTCTTAAATATTAATAAGATAGAAGTCTGTTTCTTGCACAACTCAAAGTTTTGTATTCCAGACCTTACTCTTTGGCTTTGTAATGCTTAGTACTGTATCACCAAGGTTATTCCAGCCTTCCCGATTTCATGGCTGAGGTTAAAGGTAAAAGAGCAGTCTTTATGGAGGTGACAGACATAAAAGTGATATATATTTTCTTCATTTACATTACATTTACCTAGATCTGATCACAATTCAGTAAAGAGTCTGGGAATATTGTATGCAGCTACCAGGCATGTTTCCAGCTACAATTCAGGTGGTTATATTACAAAAAGAAGTTAAGGATGAATTTTGAGATATTGTTATCAGTCTCTGCACAGGCTCCAGGTTTAATACAAACTTGCAATTCTATGAAATACAAAAAAGGCCAGAAGAGTTGAAACACACTCAGCCTTAAAGGAAAAAGTTGAGGTTGGTGAATCAGACAAAGTGTAGATGTAAGATGTGATAAGAAAAGTGAATTTTATTCAAAGGCAAAGAGGAAGTAACTGAAGTGTTAAGCATAAGAGTGACAGATATAATTTATCATTTAAAAAATATCAAATTGGCTCTGTTGTAGGGAACAGATTTTTGTTGCGAATGAGTGGATGAATGAAGAGCAATTATAATCTAAAGCCAGACTTCCAAAACAAAGATGATGGTGGCTGGAAGATTTACCATGATTTGGGCACATTTTGGATCTATGACTGACAGTTCTTTCAAATGAATTGGGTGTGCAGAATGAAGAAAAGACAAAGAATCATGAATAGTATATTTAATTTTGTGTTGAGAAACTGAAGATATAGTGATGACATTTATTGAGATGGAGAATATTATTAATGAAGCAGTTTTATTGAAGCATAAAAATGAGAAAGTCCTGTTATGTTTGGACATGTTAAATTTAGAACACTTACAAAAGATCTAAGTAGAATTATCAGTAACAGTGGATATAGGGATCTTGAACCCAGATAGGATAATATATTAGAAATAACACTTGCAGGAGAATAAGGGAATAAGCAAAAAAGCAAGTGTACTGTGATTCAGTGGCAATGGAGGCCTCAGATAACCCCAATGGGAAATGTGGAACCAGGATGAATCTTCAGAGTTATCTCAATTGAGGTGATGGGATAAACTTTTCCCCTCCTTAATCAACATGGATCAGATGACTCAGCCTGACCTCAGGCAGTGGACATTAACTTAGGTAAGGCAGGTGTCTAAAGTCTATGGCATTTTATACAGGTGGATTTATTTGGCATTTTCAGTAGCCAGTGTACCCAGTATATGGTAGAATGGGTTTCTTGTTGCTGCCACCCAGCCCCCCTGGTCAATGACACAGAGGCAGCACCGCAAATGAAATGATTGATTTGAAAGGGAATGGCTGATGCTCGCTCAGGCATTTCAGCAAATTTATTTCTTCTGACAAGGTGTATATATATATATATATATAACTTAATCAACAAGCACATGACTTAATCTTATGACTTAATCAATAAACATATGACTTAAACCTGGCCCAGGCCTTTTACTACCTGGTACTTCCAGGTCTATGGATAAATCAGACTAACTGATAATCACTTATTATGTAATATTATCCTTATTGGCTAAGGTTTAACTGGCTTAACTGATAACTACTTTACCAAAGTCATTCTTATGCTAAGTAGTAATCCTTTAACCGACCATTTGGAGGCAGTTAAGGGAGTAAGGGAGACCTACTCATCTTAAGGGAGTAGCTTGGAAAATCCCACCAGGATTTTTCCTTTCTAACTCACAAAAGACTTGAAACTTGCCTTCACAAAATGGGAGACTGATTGACCTTACAAGGGCGCAGATGTCTGTGCCCCTACAGTTTCTTTGTTTTGAAGGAGAAGCGTGTAGTGAATTTCAACTCAGAGATAAACCACCAATACTCCCTTCAATGAAGAAATTGTACTGGTTGCTAGAAATACTTTCAAATACAGCCAAAGTGGTCTTTCAGCATTGGCTTCATAAAGTTGCTTCACCTCAACTCATACCATTCCAGAGACCCGCATATCTGATATTTCAATGTGGTAAGGATACAAAATCAGTATTTCTAGAACAATATTGAAAAATCTCAGCTGATGGGCAATTTCAATTCTGGATTAGCCTGTGCAGTGAGTGAGTTTGTCAGGATTGCTTATATTTCAAAATATTAAGGGGTAGAAATATTTTTGTTACATGTATACAGTGTATAATAATGAAGTAAGGATAAATGATCTTTATTTCCACCCAAGTTGCTGCAGAATAAATTATTTCATTTATTTTTGTGGCTGAGTAATACTATAGGTAGTATCCATGGAGTGTGTGTGTGTGTGTGTGTGTGTGTGTGCGTGTATACATTCAATACATTTTATTAATCCACTCATGTATTGGTGGGAACTTGGGTTGATACTACATCTTTGCAATTGTGAATTATGCCACAATACACATTCAAGAGTATGTGTATTTGATAAAATGATTTATTTTTCTTTATGTAGATACCTAGTAGTACGATTTCTGGATTTAATGATAGTTTTACTTTTCCTTGAAGAACCTTCAAACTATATTTTTCATGGAGGTTGTGCTAGTTTGTGATCTCATGAACAGTTTATAAACATCCCTGTCTCCCTGCAGCCACACTGGAATCTATTGTTTTTTGACTTTTTAATAGCCATTCCAACAGGGGTAATGGGATACCTCATTGTGGTTTTAATTTGCATTTCCCTGGTGATTAGCGATAGTGAATATTCTTTCATAGGTTTTTTTGCCCATTTGCATATATTCTTTCTAGAAACTTCTCTGTTCATGTCTTCTGTCCAATTATTGATGTGGTTGTTTGTCTTGATAATTTGAGTTTCTGTAGATTCTATATTTTAGCCTTAGTCAGATGTATAGTTAACAAATATTTTCTGTCCTTATGTATGTTGTTTATTTAATTTATTGATTATTTTCTTTGCTATGAAGATGGTTTTAATTTAATTAAATCCCATTTCTTTACTTCTGTTGCTGCTGCAATTGCCATTGTGGCCCTTGTCATAAATACTTTACCCAGACCAGTGTCTAGAAGAGTATATCCTATGTTTTCTTTTAGAAATTTTTAATGATTTTATTCCTTACATTCAAGTATTTAACCAACTTGAATTCATTTTTGTGCATGGAAACAGATAGGGATTCTATTTTTTTCCCACCTATTAGTGGCTATCCAATTTTCTCAGTCCATTTATTGAGTAGACCTTCCTCTCCTCACTATATGTTTCTGCCTGCATTGTCAAAGACCAGTGGGTTTTATCTATATGGTTTTATTTCTGAGGTCTCTCTTCTATTCCATTTTTCTATGTGTACTTTTACAACAATACCATGCTGTTTTGGTTGTCATAGCTTTGTAGTGTAATTTGAAGTCAGGTAAAATGATGCCTCCAAATTTGTTCTTTTTGCCTAAGATTGCTCTTATTATTTGGGTTTTTTGTTTTCAAATTATGATTAGAATTATTTTTTTTCCTAGATCTGTGAAATATAACATTAGAATTTAGATAGAAATTATTTTGTATCAGTAAATCACTTTGGGCAGTATGGACATTTCAGAGATGTTGATTCTACCAATCATGACCAAGGGATTATATTCCATCTGGTTGTGACATCAATGATTTCCTTAATCAGTATTTTGTAGTTCTCCTTGTAGAAATTCATCACCCCCTTAATGAAGTATATACCTAGGTATTTTCTTTACTTTTTTTTAATAGCCATACTAAATTATATTTGCCACAAATCTTCCCAGTACTTAATGACAATTTTGAATTTGAATATTTAAATCTCTGGTATTACCAAGGATATTTTCTCAATAATTTCCTTAATTAGGTTTTCTAGCTTTTTTTTTCTTTTTTTCTTCTCCCTCATTGATACTTACAATTTATATATATGCTTACTATATAAATTTACAGTCCCATATTTTTCTGAGTGATTGTTCATTCTTCCTTATTTGTTTTTCTTTTGTTCCTTCTTTAACTGACTGTATTAGTTAAAATCCCTTGTCTTCAAGCTCTGAAATCCTTAATTGTCTTGGCCTACTCTCTTGTTGAAGATTTCTGCTGTAATTTGAAGTTCCCTAAATGACTTTTTCATTTCTTTAAGTTCTGTTATAGCCTTTCTTATTTTGGCTAGCTCTTCAATAAATTTCATTTTTTCCATGAATGTCCTGGAAAAAAAAGGTTTTGGTTCTTTGTGTTAGTTTTTAACTTCCTTTTCAATCACATTCAACTTATTTGCAATCCATATTCTGAATTCCATGTTTAACATTTTGACAATTTCCTTTTTGTTTGGGTCTGTTACATAGATCTATTGTGGTCATTTGGCGGTGTCAAGCTAGTTTGTTTTTTCATGTTGCTGTAATTCTTTTGCTTATTTGTTTTTACCTAAAAACTCTTTCAGCTCAGGCAGATACACTTGCATTGTACATGTTTTCCTTTCCTTGGAACTCTCCTACTTAGTGAGAAAAAGTAGAGGTCCCTAGACAGTGGCTTTGTGTCTGATTCTGGAAGATTGACCTAGCAGGAGAGAAGAACATACCCAGAGCCTGTAATGAAGCTTTTCTTCTTTGTCCTGTTCTCCTGTGGTTGTCACAGATGAACCTGGTGCTGGTGAGTTGGTCTCCAGACCACTGTAGGGAACTCAGAAAGGAGCCTGGGTGCATCCCTCTCCACTGACATGGGCATTGAGGTTATTGCTCTTCCTGAGTCTCTCTTGGTGGTGGCAGTGACAGCTGAGTGGTATCTAGGTGGTGGTCTTGGATGTCAGGTCTGTGGGCAGTTTCAATGGTGGCAAGAGGCAATTTGTCATTAGTAGGTACACTATGTAGAGCATATGAACATGGTAGTGGTTCCATGGGGATGGGACACATGGCAACTGAGGCAGCCTTCCCATAGAAGGTCCCACTGAGGTCAATGCTGTGGGGCTTCTCAGTTGGTTACATCACCTGTTCTGTTCATTTACATAGTGTATGGAAGGGTGTGTGGTTTCCAGACATGAGAGTGTCTGTTATTCCTTATCCATCTCTGACTTAGAAGGGATGATGTGGAGGTAATTGAAGTAAAACTGATCCCTGTTTAGACCAAGCACTCTGGACATGAGTGGTAGAACAGCATGAACTACAGTGACCCAAAGGGAAGCCAGTAGGCCCCTGTTCTACCCACACTCAGGAGCAGTGTTACTGCACAGTACCAATTCAGCCCCAAGATCCAGCCCCCCCCTCCCCTGTAGGGGAGGCCCACTCATAGCTCAGGTACAATGTCAGGAGGGGAGCATGAAACCCTATAGTTTTCTACTCCTCCACATGTGGATGCCTCCTGATTTTGTTGAAAGGATCATCTTGTGTCCTCCTTCACTGTGGATGCCTCCTGATTTTGTTGAAAGGATCATCTTGTGTCCTCCTTCACTGTGTCACCTATCAGTCCTCTGATAATTAGCAATGCTGTCTCCAAGAAGGTGCATCTGTAGGTTGTACTTGCAACTCTCAATCCTCTCCTTGAGAGTGGTGTATAAAGGCTGCTTCTAATCTGCCATATTGGCCACGAGCCTCCAGTACTGCCTTCTGATTTTGCTTCCTTTGCTACCCAGTCTGGCTTCTTTCTCTTTTCTTCAGTGTGTGTTGCTTGAAAAAAGTCCTCCTGGAAACCACTCTGTATGCTAATCTCCAATCATTTTTTCCTTCCTAGAAAAACCATAAATAGGTTCCAAGAGTTTTCTAAAAATCCAGACAATGAGATTCGGCTTCAGAATGGAATTATTCGCCATCTTGATGGCAACAAGAAAACTCTTATTGGTGGTGCTGAAACGAAACCCCTGAGATGAGGCAGCAACACAGCTGTTAAAATGTTCAAAGGTGTTGGATTAGAGTATTTAATTGGATTAGGATATTTATTATACCAATGGAAATGAATATTCTAGCTGGTAGAGTATATCCAGCATTTGAAAATTATGAAAAACCAAAAATTATGAAAGTTATGAAAGTCCAAACTCTGGTGGACTGACTCTTACCTGGCCGCCATTAACCTCACATTATTTTATTCACTCCCTTGTGGTATCTTCTCCTCTTGAGTATAACTTGCTTGTAGTGAACAGAATATGGCAAAAGTTATAGTCTGTTCATGATTACGTGTGCGTGGTAGTATAATTATGTTACATAAGATTGTACGTTCTCTCTATTCTCTCACTTTCTTACTGAGAGAAAGCCAGTGACTGGAGAAACTTATATATCTATAAATTTCCAAGTGAAAGTGTAAAGTGAATATCAGCATCATCCCGGTGTGCTGCTTTTTCTCTAAAATTTGGTCAGTGGATCTTTGGCTGGCATTAATGTCTTGCAATAACTTTAACATTTCATCTGTTGTTGTCACTTGAATTTATCTAACATTTATATATTTCTCAGTCTGCTACAAAAATACTGTGTCATCAGGAGAAGACGGAGTTATGAATTGGTTATTTAAGTTGTATCTTGGCCTTGTAAGAGCCATATAAATTTACTTAATTCAATGTTACATCTCGATAGATACCACTGTTTTCTAAATTCTGTCTCACATGTTCTATTTCTTTTTATATTTATATTTAAATATAAATCAATTTATATTATTTTGTAGTGGGAATAAAAGCAACCATTACTAATTTAACAAAGTAAAAAGTGAACTCTGAAAGACTAACTCCAGTCATTCTCTTCCAATTTCTGCTATTATTTTCTATTATTTATTTACTTGAAATGCCATATATTAAAAATTAATACTATTTGTTTTAGTAGAGATGGAGACTCAGGCAAAAGGATCACTTGAGCCTAGGAGTTTGAGTTTGCTGCTGTGAGTTATGCTGCCACAGCGGCTCTAGTCTGGTTCAACAGAGTGAGATTCTGTGTCTCAAAAAAAACAAAAAAAAAAAAAACAAAAGAAAATAAACCAACAACAAAAAAAATTACTAGTATTTGTTTTAGACAGATAATAATTATCAACCTCTCTGACTGTCCTTTTTGGATTATCCCCCTTCTATTTGAAATGAAGATTTTTCTATACTTATTTGTTTATTCTCTCAATATGTGCTGTTTGAAAATATCATTATTCAGCACTATTCTTAAAAACATCATTTCACTGTACATAGTTTTTATTTATTGACTTTTTTCAACATTTTGAAGATAATCTTTAAGTATTCTGTGTTGTATATACATTTTTTAGATGTATTTCATCCATCTAAATATTACCCCCTTATTAGGTCCTCTACTTTTTGTTCGTTTTTTGAGACTTTGGTGTTCTCTTCATCTTTTAGTGAAGGTGTTTGGTTGAGTTGGGAGCTCTCTCTCTGTCTCTCTCTGTCTTCTTCTCATCTTCTGTTTTCTAATTTAGACTGTAAGGATTGTTCATCAACCTTACAATGCTTTAATGTTTAATTTTTCTTGATCACTCATTGACCTTTGTTCCTTTCTCTCCTTTTATTTCTGAAATTAAAACAATCAATTTTCTATCTCTTTCACTAGTCTTCATATTTTCTTTTTCTTTCTTAATATCAATATGTTAATTTTTATCCAACTCTGTATTCCATGGTTTATTTATGGTTTTTATCTTTACTTTTGACTAGTTTTGAGCTTTACAGCAGCTTGAATTTCCAGATACTATATGCATAACTTTTAACAATGCATTGGTTAGTCTTTGATATAATTTATTTTATTCTTTTAATTATATACTTTTTATATTCTATTTACACATTCCATTATATACCGCTTTTGCAAAGCTGTCTTTTTTTTTATGTTTTGCTGCTGAATTTTGCCCATGTTAGTTTATTCCCTTACTTATATAAATTTTGACTGTGAACTTACATTTCTCAGCAGTTGGGGTAAGAATATTCATGGGATGTTAATTATTTCTTTACTTACTCCAGTGAGATAGAAGGTTCAAAATGCAAGTGTCATTGTTGTCTAGCTCTATTGGTCACTTCTTAATATTTCAGTGCTCATTATCTGATTTTTAATAACTAAAACATACATTTTCCAGTCAAAGGGTTGATACCAATTCCATGCTTCATGAGGTTTCAAAGCCCCAGTTATTATTTTAGATGGGTCTAAAACTGTATCACCATTCAATGGTTCTTTCTTTTTGTGGATATCTTCAATTTAACCTCCTACTCTTTTTTACTTGGCCACAAAATTTAGCTTTTATCTTTTAATATGAGGTAGGTATATGCCAAACTTTAAACCATAAGAATTAATAATATTTATCTTAGGTAATACTGGCCCTAGGTGTTATCTACATTTTCTGCCAATTTTCTCCTTTTCTTTTTTTATTACTTTTGAGTTCTGGAGCGATTTTATATTTTATAACTGGAAATATATCTCTTAACAAATGCAAGATATCCATTCTCATTTTCTATTCAGAATTTTTGGGGTTTTTTGCTATGATTTTCCCCATAAATTTAGTCTTCTATACTAATAAAAACTAAACTTCTTATCTTATTGATTTTTTTCCTCAACTGCTCTACATTTAGCATTTATTGTAGTGTTTTATTAGGAATTTTCTGAGCATGCATTTTCCCCTGAGTGTGAACAAGACATTCTAAAATCTACAGTTTTCATAGGCACTTTTGGATACACTAATTTCGCAGAGAAGCTGTATACTCACATTTTCTTTCTAAGCTTTAGGCAGACTAATTCATGTCTCAACTGTATTCTCTTGCTCCAGGCTGCTGTGGGCTTTTCTTTCACTTTATCATATTTTCAACAATGCCTACTGGTTTATGTAGCATGAATTCTGAGTTAGGCATATCAAGATATGCATGAGTATTTTAGGTAGCCTCCAGACTTTTTTGAATAGGCAAATACAAAAAAAATTGTACATGAGGTCTGCTCTGTTCCCTCTGAAATGAGGGATACATGTTTCATACTGAAAATACTAGTTGTCTAAATGACCATTGGTGAACTCAGGAGGTTATTACTGAGGACATCTCTTCTGTTTTCATGTTGACTTTTTAACTGATTTTGTGCTCATTTCATTACTATAAACCTTTCACTGCTTTCCATAACTCTGACAAAGTTCATCCTGACAGTTTCTACTGGTTTGTTAATGTTTCTCTGGAGAAAAAAGTTTCAAGCTTACTATTCTATCATTTTGCAGAACTAAACAGTTTATTTTCAAATGCAATGAATACAAATTGTTTATTTGCTAGAATCAATTAAAATTATCAGGGTCAACACTTTTTCCACCTGCTATAGCAATTTTGTTTTTGGCCACATTTTCAGGCTCCACTCTTGCACTACAGTTTATTACTAAACTTTGCTAATAGATTTTCTGCTGCTTTTTACTATCTGCACAAAGTCCAGACCCCAAATAAATTCCACCTATATTGAATGTTTCTTGTAGCAGTGCCCTAATCATGGTACCATTCTTTTAGCATATTATGTACAACAAAAAAATCTCAAAACACAAGACCTTAAAAGAAGCAACATTTACTTAATCAAAATGCTCTGGAATGACAGTTTGGATTGACACAGGTAGATAGTTCTTTGGTCCCATCTGGGCTCCCTTATTGTGTTTGCTGTCAACTACCAGTTCTGGTAGACCTGACAGGTTTATGATGGCATTGACAGTGAGGAATTTATAATTGCTCATTCTCTCACAGGCTTACCCAGGCTTGATCAAGTGGCTGGTGTGATGCAAGAGCAGAAGAGTGGTAGCACCATGGCTATTTTCCTTCTTTTAACAAAAGCAATGGCACGTCCCTTTTATTCCTTTTTTAAATATGTAATATGTTCATAGTGCACAACAAATAATTTCATTTATATATAATTTCATTTATGCTATGTTTATCAATCTAATACCATTACACATAAATTATGTAATGAGTATCACATTCAAATTTACAGATCCATCACCACACATGCTGTAGATTAGATATTACAGACCCAGAACATGTTCAACCTATAACTGAATGTGTGTGCCCTTTAATTAATATCTTCTTTTCTCCAGGTAAGCAATTGACATTCAACTCTGTATTTCCATTAGTTCAATAATTTTAGACTCCACCTATCTGTAAGGTCAGTTCATGCTATTTATGTTTTGATTATTTTATTTAGCATAACATCATCTGGGGTATCCATTTCCAGAAAATCATAATGTATCTTTCTTTTATTAATCATATATACACATGCCAACACATACACATATATTTTTATAAACACAGATTATAAAATGTATGAGGAACTTACATAACTCAATGGCAAAAATAGCACCACAATTTAAAAATTTTAAAAAATTTTAAAATATATAAACACATCAGAATATAAGCATATCACTTTTTTTTCTTTAATAGTTTTATTGAATCATAATTATGTACATTGGTGCAATCACAGGGCACGATTCATATACATTCAGAAATATTTTGATCATACTGTTACAGATAGCCTTCATGGCATTTCCTTGATCACTATATAAAGACATTAATACTCTACCT
>CAUYON010004697.1:0-17884 GCA_963573935.1 Arctocebus calabarensis | reverse complement strand
TTTTTTCTCTAGTCAGTAGGTTACTCATTGTAGCGCTGCTTTCATAACATTAAGTTTGATTTTCCCCTCTATATCTGTGCTTTCTATTTTATTGATTTTTATCTTTTGCCTTTGTTAATTCCTCGTACTTACTTTCTTGGGTTTTTTTTTTTTTTTTTTTTTTTTACAAGTTCTTAACATGGTCACATTAATTTTCCAGGGCTACAATAACAAAATCCTGGGTGGTTTAAACAGAAATGTATTTTTTTTTTTTTGCAGTTGTAGGGGTTGGAAGTGCAGGATCAACGCGTCAATGGTTTTGGTTTCTTCTGGGGACTCTCTCCTTTGCTCATTGATGGCTGCTTTCTTGTTGTGTCCTCCCGTACTCATCCCCTGGTCTGTGTCTCATCTTTTCTTCTTCAAAGGACGCCCACCAGTGACACTGCACCAGGACCCACCCCATATGTGCTCATCTTACCATGATCACCACTTAAAGACCCCGTCTCCAAATACAATCACATTCTGAGGTACCAGGGCTTAGGATTCAACATATAAATTTCAGGGGATACAGAATTCAGCCCTTAACAATGGGTCTAATTATTTTGCATTTTATTTTCTTCAAACATGAAGGAATTTTGGGACTATGTATTTTTTGTCTGAATGTGAATTGGGATGTTTTACTATGAAATATTTAAAGTGGAAGATTCTCCATTTCACCCTATCTAGATGGCATGCCATTTTGATTTTAAACTTCTCTTTCATGCTGAAGTTATTTGAGATAATGCTTTTTAATCTCCAAAATGTAAAATTTTCAGTCAGCAATTTGTTACCTATTTCTAATTTGGTTGTGACCTGTGAGTGTTCTATATTTTTAAATTGCTAAAGGTTTCCCTTGTAGCCAAATATGTCATCAATTTTTATACCTTTTATAGTCAAAGATGCACACTCTATGTTGATAGAATACAAATTATGCATAATTTAATTTACTTTATTGCTTATATTATTCAATTCCTCTATACCCTTACTGATATTTTTGTGTAGTGAATCTTTCAACTTCTGAAAGAAATGCTTTAAAAATTGCTACTACAATTTTATCAGGATTTTCCATTTCTAAAAGTTTTTGTTTCATATATTCAGTTGCAAGATTATCTGATGTCTGGAGGTTTTGCGGCTGCTCCATCTTCTTTATAAACCAGACTTTTTATTGATGACCTATATCCTTCTTAAAATGCTACCTGGTGTCAGCTGTATTGTGTAGTAGTCTCCTATGTGTCTTTGGCCACTCCTTAGTTGTGCTTAGTTGTGCTTTCTTCTGATCTTCTACTCCCCTAAATACACATCTACGAGTCTTACCCAGCTCTCTTTTGAGCTCAATACTAAGCTAATTTCCTGCTAGATCATCATCTTGAATATAGCATGCATAGCTTAAAAGCTAGTTTTCCTCTTCTAATCTGAAACTGCTTTTCCTCCCTTTAAAGCTTTGTATTTAGATCATTTTCATAAAACTAAATATATTTTGGTTTTGTTTTTCCATGACCTGACATTACATAGCTCAGGCCCTAATGTGGTGCCTGACACACTGTGAGTTCTCAGAAAAGTCAGCAATTATTACTGATAGAATCCAAGTTTATAGGCCAAGTTCAGTGCCACATGCCCATAATCCCAGGAGGAGGGAAAGGAAAGGAGAAGAGGAAGAGTAGAAAACTTTATCCTCACGTGATTGTTCCCAGTGGTCAGCTTTCTATTGAAGAGAATATGCCCACAATTCAGAGCCAGTTTACACTCTGAATAATGTAGAAGAGTATTTGTCTTCTTCGTGTTTATTTATTTGTGTGTCTGCCTGTGACTTTAGACAGATAAAGAGAGGCCTGCTCACATGGTGGAAGGCAATAAAAAGGAATCATTAAAAAGCCAAAGGCAGGAGTCTAGATTAGGCATTTCCTCTGACTAAGAAGAGTGACAGCTTTCACCTAAATACCTAAAATTGAACACATAAGCTTTCTACATGGAAGCCTAAATAGATTATAGAATTAAAAAAAGAATCTCAGAGCTTTGAAGTAACTATAAAAACACTTACTTTCCCCATATCTGGAAAAATTATATTAGTAAAAGTTATTTGACTAGAATCTCTCAAACTGCATCTGTTTTTAACACAGTGAATAGAAATTAAATACAATATTTTGCTGCAACTGACTTTGACGGTGAGTAAGACATGTTTTACCCCTCATTGTAAGTACTGATGTTTTTGTTTATCTGTTTCTTGGGCTGTTTGACTAGGCTTTTTGTTTCGAAGGAATGCAACATTTAAAGGAATTTGTGGATATACTCACATCTTAAATTTAGATTATGTGAAAAAATATGTATAGTAGAATTTAAACATTCAAAAAGGAGAATGCCAGTACCTGGGCTATTTTTAATTCATTTGCTTGACAGTGTTATGTAGTACTTAAGATTTAGGACAGCTTAAGAAGCCAACATTAAGAAACATGTGTGGGCATGCCAGCAGTGTGGGCTACACAGGGGGATGGAGGGGGATGTATTGTCTGACATACTGGGAAATGCTTTGCTGCTAATATTCCATTGAAATGAACAAAACCATTGGTTTCAATAATGGCTTAGATTAGAGTTCAGCAAAGTTTTTTATAAAGAGCAGGACAGTAAATATTTTAGGTTTTTCAGGCCACTCAGCCTCTGTGATGACTATTCAACTCTGCCCTTGTGGTACAGATGACACATCAGTAAATGAGAACGGCTCTGTGCCAGTAAAACATTATTTACAGAAACGAGTGGTGAGTGGATTTGGCCCACATGTAGTTTGAGAATCCATAGCTTTGATGAGCCTCTGTAGGTATCAAGAATTAAAGGAGGCAATATTTTTTGGTAGCATCTTCTATTAAACCATAAAAAAATCAAATGATCTCTGTCAACCATCTCTTAATGTAATATTTTTAATTTCATGTCTATGACTAGCTTAGATTTACTCCAGCAGCTGTGTAAAAATAGGTTTAACTCTGGCACTACAAAGTCAGGAAAGGTAAATAAAAGTTTTATGCATTCATTGGACATCATAAATTTGTAAATTTAGATTAGTCATTTAACCTCTTTGGACCACTAAGTCCTCATTTATGGAATAAAAGAAATTGTCCAACTCACAAAGTGGTCATGAATGTAATTTAGCCAAAATCAACCGTTCCCAGTGCCTGAAGCCCTGCTCAGTCTGAAGAAAATGGGGAGGTGCCGGCCTTGGAACTGGTGGTGCGGGTGCCACATGTAGGCCCTCACCCACGTTCCCAAACCTCTGTCCTGCTTGTTTCTCATCTTTTTTCTGTTAAAAACTAAATCAGGCTGACTCTAAATGGTTAGAAAGAGGGCTCTGGCTAAATGTCACCAATATCCTTACAGTTTACAATAAAAAAGGACGAAATCCTCTTTGTTAAAGTCTGTGCACACATTTCATGTCAAGGCTGCACAGTGAGCTCATTCACCCCAGGAACAGTCGCTGTGGCTGGAGAACAGGATGATGAGAATCACTGTAGTTGACCGGCCTGTTGGACCAAATGGTGTAGCCAAAGACTGCCCTAAAACAGTGGGACTCAGGCCCGTGAGAGGCAGGGACTCTCTTTTAATAACCATACTGGAACGCCTGTTACTGTGCTGTGCCTTTAGGAGCTCAGTCATAAGAAAAGCAGAAAACTAGGACATGTACATCCTCATTCTCTCTCTCTCTCTCTCTCTCTCTCTCTCACACACACACACACACACACAAGTAAAATTAAGAACTTAGTGATCTTATGAACTGCATGAGTCTGTATGAGGTTGTTGTTTCCTTGGTGCTAGATCCTCAAGTCAACAGGGCAAGTGTTTGGGAAGCAAAGAGGGATACGAATTGAGGGAAATAAGGACAAATTGGAATCTATGAGACTGAGCTAGAACCGTGAGGATGTTGTAGGCATCTGGGTGAAACCTGTCCTTTTTCCTTGATCTGGTTTGCTGAAAGGTCAACTCACAATAATGGAAGATTAATAAGAGAAAGGTTTACTCCCAAATACCTTGGCTCATGGGGGGAACCACAAGAATGATTATCCAAAGTCTCTGTGACGGTCAGAGATGCCTTTTGCAAGGGAAGGGGGGGAATATGGAAAGTACACACGCAGCAAGTGGTTGCTGAGGGGAATGTGTGTAGATGGGTGGAAATAGATTGATTTGTAGATTAACCTGAGAGACAGGTCTTGTGCTTCGACTGACCCTGGGGCCAGGTCTATTAGCATGTGATAAGGAAGTCAGCAACCCCTTTTTGATTCTCAACCAGGTTACTCAGGTTTTATGTAGATAGAGGAAAGTCTCTTTCAATGATTCCTGGTCATGAATGGACTTTAATTCAAAATAATCTTTATACTAAGGAGTCATATTTGGGGGCAAAATTTCCTTAGGTCCTTCATTCCCCTCATCTTGAACTTCCCTAGAAGTTTCAGACATTAAAAGCTGAGTTGACAACCGTAGAGAAAGGGGGCTGGTTAGTAATCTAGTAATAAGATATTTGAAAGAGATATAAGAATATAAGCTAGGATGAGAATGAATAAGCAGAAAAGAACAGATCTAAGCATGTTTCCCCACACCTCATTAAACCAGTCTTCCCCTCTTGGGATTAGGTCAGTTCAATAGAATGGTTTCATTTTGTTAATGTAATGAAGAATAGCTCTTGTCTTTTAAGAGACGTAGATCAGTCTTTACTTGCCCTGATTGATTTATGTAAAAACAACATTTTTCCCTAATAACAACACAAGCTTCTCCTTGTTGAGCTATCAAAGCATAGATCCTAGGTTATAAACTTCTCCTTGAAGTGTTCTCAATGCCTGTATGGTGATGTTGAACTCTTGCTCTATTACTATGGAGAGATTCATTTAATTCTAACGATTTTTTTTTTAATTTTGTAAGTTCCAAATGTTGAGAAAAGGATTTTGAGCATTGGAAAAAATCTTTGAATCATTATATACAAGAGGATTTCTTATAATATTTTGTATGTTTATAAAGTACTTCAGAGTCACTTGGCTGAACTTTCCTATTTTCCTGGTCTGGACCAGCATACAGATTTCAGGGACTGTAATTTCTCTTGGTTCTTCTGCCCATGCCTTAACTGTACCGTGGTGGTGGGGCTCCATGGGGTTGTAATAAACATAGGGGTTTTCACCTTTTTCTGTGTCACATATTGAGTATTACATCATATTATGAGTGCAAGTTCCCATGTGGGTGCCTTCACATTCATGAAAGCTATAAAAGAGACCTATCTTAGTGGTGTGGGTGTACAGATCACACTTCTCCCCCTTTCCCAAAGTTCAAAGACCAATTAAGACAAGTCCCATGAGGAATTCCCACAGGCTTCAGCCATGCATTGATCAGCCAGCTCCCAATATGTGACTGGAGCAGGGCATGTTGACCTCCTCAAAAGATACCTTGCAGGGGTTGGCTGGATCTGGTTTTGCTTCCCATGGTGGTGGTGGGGCAGTGAAGCTCTCTTCAGCCTGCTGGATGGATCCAGGTGAGGATCCCTTCCACCTTTGTTGCTATGGGTGTGGCCAGGATGGCAGTGTAGGACTCTTCTACCTTGGTTTCAGAGGGACTGGGTTCTGATCCTTGACCTAGACTTGATCACCTTGATCCCCTGGAGAGAAAGGGTATAGACACAAAAGACTAAACAGAACATGGTTAATTACTGAAGTGGAGATCTTCTTTGCTGCTCTTCCTAGGGCTTCTCTATGCCTGTTCAATTCAGTCTCTCCCAGTTCTTTTAAGAGTCCTATGTGCCTGCTGAATTCAGTCTCTCTCAGTTCTTTTAGGAGTCCCTGCTAAATTGCAGAGAATTAGTGGAGACCTATTATACATTATTTCATAAGGGAGTATCCTGACCTCTTAGAAGAGGTACATTAAGTATTGAGCAAGATCAGTGGCAAAGCCTACACCCAATTAAACTTTGTTTCCTGGAAGAGTTTGCCAATTCCTGCTCTTAAGGCTGTTTATGCACTCTACCCTGCCCAAGCTTTGAGGCCTATATATGCTGCATGTAGTTTCCAGGTGATATTCAAGGTTTTAGCTGTCCTTTGCACTACCTCTGTTATGGAGGCCAGTCAGTTGTTAGATCTAATCTGGAATGGCAACCTAAACTATGGGATGATTTTTCTGGCCAACACTTTTACTACTTCAGGCCTGTTGGGAAAGGCTTCCACCTATCCTGAGAACATGCAGACCAAAACTAGGAAGTACCAGTTTCCTCTACATCTGGACAACTCAGTATAGCCCATTTTCACATCTTCAAAAGGGGGTTTCCTGTAGGAATGAATTTCAAGTAGCAGGGATAGTCCCCGTCTAGCATTGTGTTGGTTGCATGCCACACAATGCTGACTGACTTTCTTGGCAAGGGTGGCCAACAGGGAATATAGAAGTATCTCCCCAGAAGCTTCTTAATTTTCTTCTTTCTTCTATTCTAAGTTCATGGCCTCAAGCATACAATCTCTATAACCAACTTCAAATTTTTGCACAGTAAGCCTTGATATTTGATGAGGCATGAGTTGGTCAACCAATGGTGCTCTTTGGTGTTCATAAGGGTTACCATTGTTTATGGGACCCAGACTCTTGAGTTTTGTTCTGAAGTCAACTTTTCAGTCTCTTGCACCAGCATGGCAGTGTCATTAAGTGTACTTAGGCACGGGGGCCATCCTTTCATGACCCTGTCAAGTTGCTTAGAGAGATAAGCAACTAGTTTTGCCCAGGATTCTACATTCTGAGTGAGCATTCCCTCAACTGTTCTATTTCTTTCTGATACGTACAGTTGAAAAGGTTTGGCCAGGTCAGGGAGGCCTGGCACCAGGGCTGCCTGCAGTTTTTCCTTTAGCCTCTTGAAGTGTTACAGTTGGTCAGATTTCTACTCAATTGGCCCCTTTTCTCCCCACTTTGTGGCTTCATACAATGGTTTGGTCAGTTTATATGTTTCACACAGTCTTTCCATAGAAAAAGGCTTTTATCTGCTTCTGCATGACCTCAGCCACCTTGCAAGTATTTGCGGCTTTCCTACACTGACAGAGACAAAGTCAAGGTAGGGTCCAGGGTAAGAGAATAAAACCATTTAGCAGTCACCTACAAATATCTATAAGTTCTGGATTTCAAGGCTAAGGTTTGCACAATGAGAACATTAGTATTCATATTTACAGTTTTAGCACAGTACTTAAGAATAATATCTAGTTTTAAGAGTCCCTACAAAACTGATCCAAAGTTCTGTGCAATTCAAGTGAATATTCCTGGACATCAGTTGGGTATGGGGCAATTTATGAGGCCATGTTGCAGCCACACCACTTACTGGGAAATTTTTATTCAGGTTCCAATTTTTCCTGAAGTATCTATCTAGGCAGAGCAGATAGCGTTTAATACTGCACAATTTTTTCTGGTGTAGCCAATAGCCAACATTTATTAAGCCTTAAGGCTTCAAAGTAAATATAACTACTGTATATAATTCTATATTCCTTGGCCAGTCTCTTAGTCCCATTTAACAGATCAGTTTAGTTAAACAGATATGTCTCCTTTATGTGTTGGCCTTGCAGACAATCCTGCAGTTTTTTCCAATTTTTCTCTCTCTCATTTCTCACTTTACTAAAAACAAATTATAGAAGAATTAATTTAATTGCCAAAAATAAACTATACTTTAATTATACTGGATCTGATTATTTGCATAAAGTGTAGCAAGAATAAGTATTAGCCATCTAGGCTTTTCTTCCTTTTAAAACTGGCTTTGCTGAAACCTTCTAGAAGGAATCTTGAGTGAGACTTGAAAGCCTTCCACGAGTCCAGGTTTCATCTGTGCCACTAGATACTTGTATGTGTTGGGTAAATTCCCCTTCTCTTGAGGTTCCAAAGCAAATTGTGATTCTTAGACCAGTCAGAAAGTGACATTCTTGGCTCGGCTCCTGTGGCTCAATGGGCTAAGGCACCAGCCACGTACACCTGAGCTTGCGAGTTCGAATCTAGCCCCAGCCGCCAAACAACAATGATGGCTGCAACCAAAAAATGGCCGGGCATTGTGGCAGCTTGTAGTCCCAGCTACTTGGGACGCAGAGGCAGGAGACTCACTTGAACCCAGGAATTGGTGGTTGTTGTGAGCTGTGTTGCCAGGGCACTCTATCCAAGGTGACATCTTAAAGCTCTGTCTCAAAAAAAAAAAAAAAAGAAAGAAAGTGACATTCTTTACTCACTACAGATCAGGAAATATTATTGGTAAGGTATCTGGGCAGTCTTTCCAAAAGGCTTTTTATTTGCCTTATAAAGTCAACTTTGTTGTTGTTGTTGCAGTTTTGGCTGGGGCCAGGTTCCCTCGGTACATGGGAACAATGCCCCACTCACTGAGACACAGGTGCTGCCCAATATAAAGTCAAACTTAATTCCTTAATGCAGTCTGGACACCTCTGAAAATGCTATTCCTGTCAAAGCCTTGGTAAAATAGCCAGTGCCTTTCATCATGTCCCATAAAACAAAACAGATTGTTATTGAACTTATGCAAATAACTGTAGTGTCAGAAATTAAGAATACTTACAAATGATTTTCAAATTCTGGAGAAATCAAGGAAAGAGGAAAAAATGAAGTGTTTTGAATTATGCTCATAAGTACATACATTGCTGAAAGCTGCAAATATCTTAAAAGATAGAAAATGTTTTTCTTAACTTCTGGAAAACAGAACATAACAGTGAACCAGCAATGTTTCAAACAGCCATAACAAATCGGTTTGCTTCCATGTAACAGATTTCTGTTCTGTTTGAAGTTAGGTTAGCAATACTTATGGACATGTTAAAAATCCTGGAAGTTTGCTTTTAGTCCAGTGGTATTGAATTTCCAAAGTCATCAGAAATTTAAATTTGAGAGAATTTGCTAGCCTTTTCTACCACTTTCCTCGAAGGACAAACTTTGGGTTTAGCCAGTTATAAAAACACTTTCTGAGATAAATTAAAATTATTACTGGCAACATACATTAAGACAGACTAATATTTTACAATGTTAGTACATATAAATAAACATAATTCAAGGAAATTAACCACCATTTCATATTTGATAATATTTACAAATTTTCTTTTATGAGCCTTAGTCAACCTGTACAGACAATTTGCAAACATTCTAAACCTTCTGGTTTGCCTTACTTTACATTTTCTTAAATAGCCATTCTGTTTGAGGACAAAATTTACTGCACAAGATCCTTTCTTACACCATGCCATTTTCCCCTCTGTCTAATTTTTCTTACTCTCAAAAAACCATTTTTCACAAATCAGAATCACAGTTTACTATGAAGTTAATTATTCACTTGGCTAAACTGATCATCAGAAGGTTTAAAAGGCAAGAATCTTATTCTTTGACAAAGACTCAGCTTCCCAAACAATATATTTAGAGAGACTCTGATGTTGAGAAGATGTATGGACAGAAAAGATAAAGTGAGGTATAAAAACAAACGGATTGATGACAGTTCAGTAGTTGCCTTATTTAAATACAGTATGAACAGCTGGCCATTTTTGATTGGCCAAAATTCTATGATCCATAGAGAAGAAAGAGCAGAAAGAAGTGAAGATGAATGAAGCAAAGTTTACTGAGGACAAACAGTCGAACTTTTTGTCTTTTAAGTACAACTAATAAGCTTTAACTAAGGTTATTATGTAATTAAAGATGCAAGAAGTATTTTAGGAGGTGGAGAACAGTTTTTACAAGATCTACAAAATTGTGAACAAGATGTAACTTATGATTTTGTTCAGTCATATTTTTTAGGGTCCCAGCTTTTCAGTTGGTCATTTATACATAAATATTTAAAGATCTCATATAGCTCTATAGACTATAGGAAAGCAAAAGTTGTGCATAGAAGGGAAAAGAACTAATGAACAGTGTAAGTTATAATATTAAACAAGAATAGGTTCATCCTCTGTTCAATAATCGAACTTAAAGCTGCTAAGATGAAAATACAGAATTTTAATTATTAGATGATGAAATAAACTGACCCATCATTATTCTTACAGGGCAGTGTTTAAAAGATTTCTTTTTCTTTATTTCTTTTTTTTTTTTTTTAAATCAGATATTTGTCCTTTAATTTTGTCAGGAGAATTTTTAGGGCTAGCCCTAACATCATGTGTTTTTCTTTTAAACTAATTTCTGTATTAATATAACATTATTATTATTATTATTATTCTTTTGTAGAGACAGAGTCTCACTTTGTCACCCTTGTAGAGTGCCATGGTGTTATACTGCTCACAGCAACCTCCAACTCCTGAGCTTAGGCGATTCTCTTACCTCAGCCTCCCAAGTAGCTGGGACTACAGGCGCCTGCCACAATGACTGGTTATTTTTTGTTGCAGTTTGGCCAGGGCTGGGTTTGAACCTGCCACCCTCAGTATATGGGGCTGGTGCCCTACCAACTGAGCCACAGGCACTGCCCAAATATAACATAATTATTTCAAATAAGAGATCTCCAAAAGTTTTAAGAAAATTTAGATGTTTTTCAATTTAAAGGATCCATCTTTGGCCATTAATCACAATGGTATATTTGTTCCAAAAGCAACGCAATCCAATGCCTCTTTATAAGGCCCAATGCCTCTTCATAGAAAAGGCAGTTTCTAAGATTCCTCAAAATTCCCTTTCAGAAATAGACTTATGATAGAATACACAATGATAAAAACTCACTCCTCAGAGCTTGACACATTCAGTACACACAGTGTACTGCTTAGAACCTTATGTGTCTCAGACTCCCAGTCTTTCCAGTCTGGTCACCTGACATGTTCCCAAAAAAACACCCCCTCCAGATGGTGGAGACTGAGGAGAGAATTCCCACTCAGTCACAAAGTCAAGCTCAAGACGTAAATAGGATGACACAGAAACCTCATACAGAGACCTGCAACAAAGTTTGTCTTAAAAGACACTGGATTAGCCAGAACTGTGTAGCTGGCCAGCATGCAGGGCCGATTTGAACATAACCTTCCTTAGATAAAATGACACTGAAAGACAAGCAACAAAACAAGAACAAGCAATAACAATGACAATGATTAGAATCTATTTCTGGTAGGAGATGGAATTAAATAATATGAATATTCATATACCACAAAGTACCAAAAAATACAAATGCCAGAGTTGCTTGCAAGACTAGTCACCAATAAAACCATTTCTCTCATTAATTGTTTTTTTGTTTTGTTTTTTGAGACAGAGTCTCAAGCTGTTGCCCTGGGTAGAGTGCTGTGGCATCACAGCTCACAGCAAACTCAAACTCTTGGGCTTAAGAGATTCTCTTGCCTCAGTCTCCCAAGTAGCTGGGACTATAGGAGACTGCCATAATGCCCAGTTATTTTTTTGTTGCAGTTGTCATTGTTGTTTAGCAGGCCTGGGCCAGGTTTGAACCTGCCAACTTTAGTGTATGTGGCTGGAGCCCTACCACTAAGCTACAGGTGCCACTGCTCTTATTAATCTTAAATAAGGAAAAGACAAAGATCTTTTACCATCTGCTCAACCATAACCCACAGAGAAGAAGATTGGGAGGCCGATTGGTAAGTAAAATATCTTATCAGGTGCCAGCTGGTGTTGGGATTCCAATCTTCCTAAAGCAACTTTCAGGAGAGCAGAGTGGCTTTGAGATCCTGGCCACTACATTCCACAGTTTGATGTAGGGATCATGCCAAAACCTGCCCTTTTCCCTTGATCTGGTTCACCGAAAGGTCAACTCACAATTATGGAAGATTAAAAAGAGAAAGGTTTATTTCCAAATACCATGCACATGGGGGAACCACAAGAATGATTACCCAAAGTCCCAGTGATGGTCAGAGACCTTTATAGATGACTTTTGCAAGAGAAGTGGGAGAATGTGGAATGCATATATGCAGCAAGTGGTTGCTGGGTGGAGGGGAGGGGATATGTGTAGATAGGTGGAAACAGATTGATTTGTAGATCAACCTGAGAGACAGGTCTGCTTCAAACGACCCTGGAGTCAGGTCTATTAGCATGTAATAAAGAAGTCAGCAGCCCCTTTTTGATTCTCAATCAGGTTACTCAGTGTTTATGTAAAAAGAGAAAAGTCCTCTTCCAATGCTTCCTGATCACAAATGGTCTTTAATTCAAAATATTCTTTCTACCAAGGAGTCATATTTTGGGGCAAAATGTCCTTAGCTCCTTCAGTTTTCTCCTGTCACCATCTCCCAGCCTCCTACTGTGGTAGTGCAGGTGCCCTGAGTGATACCCATCTGAAATGGACTTAATAGATAATAAAATGTACCTATAATTTCAAAGTAGAAGATCAATATAATCCCTTGAAGAAGAAATTTATAATAAAATAATCTGTAATTTAAGAGTTTTACATGTGACCAAGAGGGAGTAACAGGGCTCAACAGGAGGAATAGGACTTAATTTTCCACATGAAATAACTAAAAACAGAATAAAAAATAACCAGACAAAATATACAAACTAATAGATATCAAAATGTTGGACATCAGGTAATAAAGGACAGTGATTCCTAATAGATAAGAAACACAATAAGTGATCTAGGTTTACTGTTTACAGAGAGATTTAGGTCATATCATGGGATGAGGGGCTCAAGCAGAGCCCCCCAGTTTTCATTAAATTGAGGATAAGGTGCTAAAAGTCTGAGGAGGCTAGCTAAGGTGGGGAGAGTTCACAGGGCAGAGAACTGCATTGGGGGGAGAGCAGATGGGAGCTCTGGACATGCACATTCTTCGCCATCTGGTTTCAGCTGAGAAAAGATCTTCTGAACATAAAGAAACCGCCTAAGGCTGAGAAAAGTACCACTCAAAAGATTAACAGGAACAATCCTCAGAACTTGCCTAGGGCCTAAAATACAACCTATTTCCACCTGCTGAAGTAAAAACATCTCATAATTCATAGAGTGCTGGAAAAAGTATTCTGCAAAGGAGTAGGAAAAATGCTCTACAGTAAACCCTATTCTGATCCCACCTAACAAAGCTGGAAATCAAGACCTAAAAGGATCAAACTATTTCTAAATAACTTAATTCCATCCCAGAACAAAGCTCAAAATCATCTATAAAAATAAAAATATTCAGCATCCAACAAGGCAAAATTTTGAATATCTTCCATCCAATACAAAGTTACCAGTCATGTAAAGCAACAGAAAAATATAACTTACAATTAAAAGAAAAATCAGTCAATAGAAACTGACCCCAAAATGACATTGATGATGAAATTAGTAGACAAAGACACTAAAATGGTTACTATATAATAACTATATTTCATATGTTCAGCAAACTAGAGGAAAGATTGACATGTTAAGTAAAGACATAGAGGAAGTTAAGATCCAAATCAAATTGTTAGAGAGGAAAACTACAATGTCTGAGATGAAAAATACATTGGGGCTGGGGGATTAATAACAGATTAGACATTACAGAAGGAAAGAAAACTGAGTGTGAAGCCACAGCAAGTAGTTTAGTTTATTTTAAAAAACTGAGTGTGAAGCCACGGCAGTAATTTAGTTTATTTTTTTTTTTAAAAGGCAAAAAAAATGGCGTATCTGTCTTGGCACCTATAGCTCAGTGGCTAGGGCACCAGTCACATACACAGGAGCTGGTGGGTTTCAATCCAGCCTGGGCCTGTCAAACAATTACAACAACTACAACCAAAAAATAGTCAGGTGTTGTGGCGAGCACCTGTAGTCCCAGTTACTTGGGAGGATGAGGCAAGAGAATCACTTAAGCGCAAGAGTTTGAGGTTGCTGTGATACCATGGCAATCTACCGAGGGCAACATAGTGAGACTCTGTCTCAAAAAAAAAAAGAAAGAAAAAAGAAAAGAAAGAAAGAAAGAGAGAGAGAGAAAGAAAGAAAGATTGGCATATCATTGATTTATGGGGAAAACTTGAGTAAATTTTAAAGTATTCAAAGCATGCAAAGCATGTTCCCTAATTATGATCAAGTTAAATTAGATATCAACAATAGAAAGATACCTAGAAAATTGCTAAATGGTGAAAAATAATATACCATACCTCTAAATAACCCATTGGTCAAAAAACAAATTAAATGGCCACAGTGGCTCATGCTTATAATCCTAGGTCTTTGGGAGGCTGAGGCAGGTGGATTGCTTGAGCTCAGGAGTTTAAGACTAGCCTGAGCAAGAGCAAGACCCTCTCTCTACTATAAACAGGAAAACTAGCCAGGCATTGTGGTAGGCACCTGTAGTGCCAGCTACTTGGGAAACTGAGGCAGGAGAATCTGTTGAGCTCAAGAATTTGAGGTTGCTGTGAGCTACAACACTTGGCACTCTAGCCTGGGTAACAGAATAAGACTCTGAATAAAAAAGCAAAGAAAGAAACAAAGCAAATGGTGATTTAGAAAATGTTTTGAAGTGAATGAAAAGCACAGCATATCAACATTTGTGACACATGGCTGAAATAGACTTAAAGAGAAATTTACAGCACTAGAGGTTCAACTCAGTGACTTTCTTTCACCTTAAGAAATGAAAAAAAACTATGGTGCATTTTACAAGGGCACATGTTAAATCTACTAAGTTTAGAATATAAACGTCTTAACATAATAACTAAGAAAATGTGGTGAAGGCTATGTTAACAATTTTGATGAAAGTAGTTCAAAATGTATATAAAACCAGCACATTGTACCCCTTAATTGCATTAATGTACACAGCTATGATTTAATTAAAAAAATGGGGAAAAAAGAGGAAAATTAAACCCAAAGTAAACTTTAAAAAGGAAATAATAAAGATCAGAGGAAAATCTGTGAAATAATAACCAGAAAATTAATAAAGAAAATGGATTAGGGGCTCAGCACCTGTAACTCAAGAGGCTAAGGTGCCAGCCACATGCACCAGAGCGAGTGGGTTTGAATCCAGCCTGGGCCCACCAAAAAACAAGGACAACTACAACCAAAAGATAATCAGGTGTTGTGGCAGGCGCCTGTAGTCCCAGCTACTTGGGAGGCTGAAGGAAGAGAATTGCTTAAGCCCAGGAGTTGGAGGTTGCTCTGAGCTATGATACCATGGCACTTTACCCAGGGTGACAGCTTGAGGCTCTGTCTCAAAAAAAAAAAAAAAAAAAAGAAAGAAAGAAAATCAATTAAAGCAAAAATTTATTCTTTGAGAAAATCAATAAAATTGATAAACCACTCGCATACCAATGCCAGGGGACAGCGAGGACGTGTGTTACCAGCACTGTGAAGGAGGAAGGTGATGTCACTAGAGAGTTTGCCAAAGTTAAAAAGGTAATTGGGCATTATGAAAACTTTGTGACAATAATTTCTAAAATGAGCAAATGCCGGGAGGTGGCCAAGGAGAGGTGGGAGGTGGAGCACTCCACGGCTGACTTGGAGAACACCAGCACAGTATCTCTGCTGAAGATTACAAAGCTCTGCTAAAGACTAAAATCTATCTTTTTGGGGGGGGGGGTGGAGCAAGTTGGCCGACTGGAAGCAGCTTCCGAAGGAGGCTCCTGCCCAAAAGGAAAAATAAGCTCCAGAAACTGTGCAATTAAGCTGAAGACTGGGAGCCCAGCCGAGAGAGAGAAGTGATAACTGCAGGGCACCCCTGCTGAGGTAAGTTGCGACTCCAAGAAAGCAAGCTTCAGGTACAAAATTCATTTGAAAGGAAAAATGTCCGTCCCCTCCCCCAAGAAAGCTGTGGGTTTTTGCTTTTCTGTTTCCTTTCTTTTTTCTCTTTGTTCGCTCCTGCGGGTTTTCCTCAGACAAGCGGTGAACTGTGGACCTCTTGTCTCACCCCACGGAAAAATGCTGTGGGAAGTGGGTTCTGCTTCCCCACAACAAACCTGATATGACTCTGAACACTCTCTTGGTAGGCAAAAAAACTGAAATAAAGTCCCCCCCATTCTGAACTTATAGTACACCCTTCCCCCCCTTACCTGATGAATGAGAAGCCTAACCCCCACTGAAACTAAGGGAGGAGGTTCTTCAGCAGTGCCCCCCACCTGCTTACCAGAACAAGTGCCCCACCAGCAATAGACTCCGGGGGGCAGAGGCGAGCCTACCTCCCCCTGGCCAGGGAATCCTGTGGCGACCATGCGGGACCTGTGCCCCGTGCCCCAAGAATGCCAGGCTTCTGCAGGCCCACCCCCGGCTAGGAACTCCCCCGGCAACTGCGCAGCCCGTGCCCCAAGCCTACAGGGCCTCCGCAGGCCCACTGTCTGCCAGGTACTCCCCCAGCAATCGCCAGGACTCTGCAGGTCTGCCCTCGGCCAGGCACTCCCCCAGCAACTGCATGGCCCGGCACCCCACACTTGCCTGTCCTCCACAGAACTGCTTTCTGCCAGGGACTCTGTTGGTGACCGCTAGGCCCCTGCAGGTCTGCCCCCAGCCAGGAACTCCCCCGGGGGCCATGTGCCCCCATGCCCTGCATAGGCAGAGCCCCTACACCACAACCCACAGCCAAGGGACTCCACGGGTGACCGCATGGCTCTGCACCCTGTGCCTGCTAGGCCTCAGCATGCCTGTCTCCGGCCAGGGACTCCAGGAGCCACACAACCCATGTCCTCCCTCCCAAACCCTCCCTGCCTCTGCCCCAACTCTACCCATCTGGCCCAGGGACTACAGAAGCTGCGGGACTGGGGCCCTCTTTCCAGAGTCCTCTCTGCCTCTGCATAGATCCCTCCTCCCAGCCAGAGACTGCTGGAGCCATGGGCTCTCTTTGCCAAAGTCACCAGTGCCTGGCACTCCCAGAACCATGTGCACCATCTCCCACCCTGCTGCTGGATCAGGGGGTGCTACTCTCTGGAGCTGCTCCTGCAGCCAGAACTCCCTGGCTGGGGCAGTCCCATAGGAGCTACACAGGGTCACTCACTACAAAGTTCCAGCAACAATAGAGTGATCTACCAGGGTCTAATCTTGGAAAGACACATTCCCAAATCTGAGGATGGCCCAGAGGCAATGGTGAAAAACAATCATGGGGTGGAATCAATGGAAAAACTCTGGCAATATGAATCATCAGAGTAGATCAACTCCTCCAAGGAACAACAAGGCAGACACAGCACAAGACCCCTTGCATAACCAAATGACTGAGATGTCAGAAATCGAATTCAGAATCTGGATAGCAAATAAGATCAGGGGAATGGTAGAAAAGATGGAATTAGAATTTCAAGCAGTAATCCAAAAGATGACAAAAGATGTCTCAAGAATTCAACGAATTCAAAGACAAAATGACCAAAGATTTTTGACACATTGAGACAACAAGTTGCAGCCCTTAAATATCTGAGAAATTCAGTAGAATCCCTCAGTAACAGAATGGAACAAGCAGAAGGATTTCTGACATCGAAGACAAAGCTTTCAAAAGCTCTCAAACCTCCAAAGAGGAAGAGAAATGGAAGGCAAAAATGGATCACTCTCTCAGAGAGCTCTGGGATAATTTGAAGAAAACCAATATTCACCTCATAGGGATCCCCAAAAGTGATGAAGCGGCTTCATGAGAAACAGAGTTTCTTCTTCATGAGATTATGAAAGAGAACTTTCCAGACATGCCAAGAGATTTTGAAATTCAGATAGCAGACAGTTTCAGAAGTCCAGCATGACTCAACCTGAATAAGACATCCCGCAGACACATCATAATCAATTTCACTAAAGTTAATATGAAGGAGAAAATTCTGAAAGCAGACAGATATAAGAAAACCATAACCTTCAAAGGGAAGAACATTAGAATAACTGCATATCTCTCTGATCAAACCTTTCAAGCTAGAAGAGGGTGGTCATCGACTTTTAATCTCCTCAAACAAAATAACTTTCAACCCAGGATCCTATACCCAGCTAAACTGAGTTTCATTTATGATGGAGAAATTAAATACTTTAATGACATCCACATGTTGAAGAAATTTACCATAACTAAACCAGCTTTCCAGGATATTCTCAGACCTATCTTCCATAATCACTAGC
>CAUYON010004695.1:0-28738 GCA_963573935.1 Arctocebus calabarensis | reverse complement strand
ACTCTACATTTAATAAGTTTCCCCAGTACCCTGCTAAGATGCACCGTAGGTGTGATCCCACCAATTGCCCTCCCTCCACCCATACTCCCCCCTCCCCTCCCCTCCCTTTCCCCTTTCCCTGTATTCCTATGCTATAATTGGCAATCCAATCTCTTTTTAGCGAACATAATCCAGCATCCTCCAGATTCACCAACACATGCCTATATTCTAGATTCAATTCAACACTACTACTCCTGAACAGTCCCATAATAACAAAGTTAGATGGAACAGGATATTCTCACATTTATACATTTTAAGCAAACTCATATTTTGATGGAATATAATTTTCTAATAAATCAAGTGAATAATTGTATTAGCTGTTGTTATCTTTATCAAGTAAGGGACTTCACTCTCTGTGCTTTAAAGCATGGATATTATAAATATTAACTTACTTTAAATGTTCTCATAAATTTGTTCTTGTACCTAAGACCATTTTGTTTTTCACACACATTTATGAAGATGTAAAGAACTGCTCAGAATAAGTATGTTTAGTGCATTACTGAGAGAGTTAAATGTTCTCTCTCTCTAAGCCTATCACTGAAATTCACATATGAAGGCTAGCAGCTAGTTTCATTTTAGATCTATTTTAAAATTATAAATAGTTTTGATAAAAATCCTAAAGAATGGAGCAGATTAAGTATACCCAGAACTAAATACTGATTTGTTGGAATGCCTTTACATTATTTTATGTGTGTGCACTTACAGTGCTAATTCAAGGTAAAAAAAAATTGTAAAAGGGCATTGGAAAATATTTCTTTTCTTTGTTTTCTTTTGAGACAGAGTCTCACTTTGTCACTTTGGGAGAGTGCTGGAGCATCATAGCTCACAGCAACCTC
Source organism: Arctocebus calabarensis (assembly GCA_963573935.1). Lineage (NCBI taxonomy): Eukaryota > Metazoa > Chordata > Mammalia > Primates > Lorisidae > Arctocebus > Arctocebus calabarensis. Next base: position 27,863 of record CAUYON010004695.1, on the reverse strand, counting down.
AAATTCTTGAGCTCAAGCAGTCCTCTTGCCTCAGTCTCCCAAGTAGCTGGGACTACAGGTGCTCAACACAGCCCTCAGCTGCTTTTTAGAGATGGGTTTTCACTCTTGTTCAGGTTGGTGTTGAACTCCTGAGCTCAGGTAAGCCACCTGCCTCAGCCTCCCAAAGTGCTAGGATTACAGGTGTGAGCTATTGCACCCAGCTCTACGTTGGAAAATATTTCATGTGTTAACTCACCATCTATAATCCAAAACATATTTGGTAAAATCTATTTGGTATGTTAATGCTGATGTAAGTAATATCTTTGGAGAATTCAAGGGGCTGAGTTTATGTGAGCCAATTCAGATGTGAGCAGACACAGTATTAGTGGGATAACACAGCGTCCTCTATATTGGCAGATGGATAGATTTCCACAAGCCACAGAACTGGGTGTTCAAGGTAAACATTGTAGTATCATGAGTCCAGACACCTTCAGTCACATCAGGCATAAAAGGAGGAAATGCGTTTCTTTTGTTGTTGTTGGCTGGGGCTGGGTTTGAACCCGTCACCTTCAGCATATGGCGCCAACACCCTACTCCTTTGAGCCACAGGTGCCACCCAGGAAACACATTTCTGATATTTCCTTATAATGGGAAAACCTGTCATGTGGGTGTTGGAGGCTACCAAAGAAGAGGGACTGCTGACAGCATGCTAAACTCAAATGCTAAAAACTAAATTTTTAAAAAATGATGAAATATGCCATTCCAGTAGCTGTCATTAGCATAATCATGCACATGTGTCCTTTGCTTGGTTGGAGACTAGAAACATGAAGACACAAAGACGTTTTGTCTAAGTGGAACGAATTGCATTGATATCCATTTAAGTAAAATACAAAACAAAATTCAGTTCACCTGAAGCACCTAAAGAGCAGCTTTTGGACTTTCTCTAAAAGTTTTCGACTGGACTGAGAGGGAATCTTTAAGACCACCTATTGACGGCTGTGATGTTCCATAGTAATATTATAGTGACAATCTCCTTTCTTGATCTGGCCATACCTTAGGAGTCCCTCCGTAAGAAACTGAATTTGGAATGAATTATCTGTCTGCCATACTCAAGTAGATATTATTACATATACAGAAAAATGAATGGAAGCTCAGGGTTTCTGAGTTACCTCTCTGCTTAGGCACTAAAAGTTTTCATTCTCTAACAGTGATCCATTTGAAATTGACTTTTCCTTTTAAAATTTCCTTTAAAGGTACAAGTAGCATGTCCAATCTAAAATACACAACTAACGCGCATAAGTGATGCCTTCATTTTCAATTTGTTGTATCCTTCACAAAGCTTAATCGTTTTCTTCATTTCTAATATGTATTTGAACCTAATTTGGTAACATTTTTAAAAGATAGTAAAAAAAAAATTCATTCACTGCAGCCAACATATCATTGGATCCTTTCATTATTTGACAATTTTGACAGATATTATTGATTTGACCAGCCACTGCAGCTAACTAGAAGGGGACAATGTGACAGTTTTATGTAACAAAAGGCACAGTGTCATGTCAACTGAACTAAATGTTGTACAAAGTGACAGCAGGACAAAAAATCCTTTCAGACTTAATTTTCTGCTTCATTTTTTTTTTCTACCATCAATACATAAGGCTGTGCAGTAGGTGACACAAATTAGCAGGATAGAGCAAAAGGTCTATCCCTGCCTCTGTGGCTATACTTGACTCTTTCTACCACAGAGTGGCAATTATTTTTAAGGTGAATGAACAAGAAGAGCAGCTTATAGTAATCAACTTACCCCTATGGGAGAAAATATATCCCTTATCAAGATGCTTTATATATTTCACCTAGGTGGCTTTTGGGAAAAGATGAAAGGAAAAGTCCCCATCTGCTAGGTCATGCCTACAAGACACATTCTGTCAAGTCTTAAAAGCAACAACAGCTTTGCCTGTGGGATACCTATAATTATTATGCGGGGCAGCCCAAAGCCTGCTGTAGCTCATTGTTCTGCTAACACAAGACGGAATGAGAACAGTGGCTCCAGGCTGTGAGTGGATAAAGTGCAACTTTTCGATTTTGCTCTTCTAAGGATCTGGCTTTGTGTGGAGCCCGTGAGTGACATCTTTGGTCTTCCTTGGAGCTCAGCAGATTGAATCAGTCATGCTGAGTTAAACAATGAGTAGAGGACATAACCTTAGCAGTGCCTGTCATTTTTCCCTCCTAATTCAATCTACATTTAATCAATGAAAGTAATTTCTTGTTTGTTTAAGTCTCCTATCCAATGGATCTTGAGGATTTTGAAGTGATACACCTTCACCTTGACCTCACCTGCCTTTTGAACTTCAATTACTATATCAAAATTGGGATCTGGAAAAATAGTGGGCAGAAAAGGGGCCCCAGTAGTTGTTTTTGTCGGCAATTTCCCTGATTTGTACTTTTACTGGAGGTTTGGGAATAAAGTTATCTGAATAGTGAACTGGAGAAAATATTCTAAATACGGAATAAATAACAGTGGTAACAGAAAAAACAACGTAATGAACTTCTAAAATACTGACACATAATACAAACTGGAAATAATACTTATAGAGGAAAAGGCTCTTTTGTTATCTGTTGTTCGTTTTGTGCTAACAGTTCAAAGACTGACTTTTAGGCTATCATTTTTATCGAGAATAGCCTGTAGTAACGTATACAAGTTCAAGGTCTTTATTGATCTGTTTGGCTCTTCTTAATCACAATCTGTCCTCCTTTCCAATCTTAGTAATTAAATAAGTCTGAAAGAGCTTGACACCAAGTCTGACTTTTTAGAAGTTTGTAGAAAGTGCTGATCTAAACATTTTGTTACCTGTCAATTGTCAGAACAGAAGGAAAATTGGAAGATAAAGATTGAGGGAAATGAATGTACTTGAACATGTGCAATTAATCAAATGTCACGATAAAGAAGAGAGCTTATGAAGATATTAAAAATAATGAAAAAGGCTTTAGTTTTTTGTGGGTATTTCTCATGATCAAGTAACCCTGTATTTAAAATGTGATATTACTACGTTTTATAAAATTAAGATAAAGTGAGATTTTATTTTTAGAATGGCCTTACACAAATCTGGGATGTTAGGCACCAAGAAAAATCTGGAATGTTAGAAACTGTGATTTTACTTTTAACAGTAATTTCTACTTAAGATTTCCAAAGGCTGTTCCATGAATCTAAGGGGGAATAATCCAAAAGAATTTGGTCATGCTGGATCCTTAAAAGTTCCATGAAAACTAAACATTTCATCAATCTATGTTACCTATGGTTTATGAGAACAAATTTATTCAAGCCATTAGATATGTTTGCTTTCTTTTTCTTCTTTCTTTGATTCTTTTATTTGGTATTCACTGACTTCCTGTAGCGTATTGAGCCGTGTAATAAATAAGTCAAGTCAAAATGCATCAAACGTGTTAGCAAAATCATGATTAATATCAAAAGTCGAATAAAAAACTCTTCAGTCACCCAGGCTTGTTAGGGAAGCTCTATGATCAACCTACGACGTGAAACCCAACCTCTTATGCTACATCGTAGGGCTTTCCCACTAGATCAAGGTCCTTAAGGCTACAATGAAGTATAAAGAGAGACTAAATGTATTTTCAAACCAAAATAACAAATGTCCCAGGTTATATATGAAACCTAAAAGAAAAATTACCTGAGAATTTTTAAAAATTATCTGAGGAATTATCTGAGAAGTGTGCTGAAGTGAGGTATATGGAGTTGGGCTTTCTAACGGGCGGTTGTGGGAGCGTGTGGGGCAGGTGAGAATATGAGCTAGGATCCGAAGGCAGTTGTTGAGGCCGCCCATTGTATGTGATATACCTTTATGTGGCAGCCTGGGAAAGGCAATTATCAATTTCGATTAAAAATGTTATTTTGGTTAGTCCCCACTGCTTTGGATGATTCCTCTTTCCAGCTTTTCTTTCCTTCTCAGGTACATTTCCAAATTCTCCCAAACAGCCTTTGCATTCTTGGCTGTGAATCTGGGTACAGAATCACCTGTGTCTAACTTAGGAAAATCAAGGTTTCATTGCGTTTCTCAAAACCGACAATAAATTCACAACTTTTGTTTTCTGTCTTAGGGCAGATCTCTAACATCAGAATGGATATTCATAAGTCTGGGTACATTGTCAAGCTTTTTGCTACTTTTCAATCAATTAAATACCTGAAGTTTGTTTTTGTTTTGTTTTGTTTTGTTTTTATCTACTCCACATGAAGGTATCTGTATATGTGGGTATGTGCATCTCCTGTAGTCCTGTTAAACATGGCCACACCATAGATAAATGAAATAGGTTTGAATGAACCCTTCTCACAGGGATATTTAATCAAAATCATTTAATCAAATTAATCAAATTTGAGCTACATATCTTCTTGGGAACAGATATGTTCTTTTAGGTTCAAAGTTACCTTTTGTCCAGGTTACAAGTTCAAATTAATAAAAAAAAAAATGCTAGAAAAAAATGCTAGGTAACTGGCTCTGATTACATCTTCTTTTGTGCTCTGTATTTTCTAAAACTGCCTAAGAGGAATTGATTCTCGTAAGTTGAGCTAGCTTGGAGGCAGAAATGCAGGATGCTGTAGCGTAGATTTCAAATCAGTGCAATCAGATGGATCATGAGCAAGTTGGAATCTGAAGTCTCCTCAGCAGGATGCTTTGCAGACTTCTCGGAGTGGGCCTAATTGAAGAGGGAACTCCTTCTGTGACCTTACCTACCTGAACCAATCAGTGTTGCCATTGTCACCTATCTGGAGCACTCTGTGTCGAAATGAGGATAGCTTCATGAAACAGAAAGGGTCATTGATCCCAGGTAGGGGGTTTCCCGTATTTTCACACAGATTGTTAGCTGGTCAAAGTTTCTTTCAAATTTTAACTAGCAACAGGGGGGTTCTGGATGCAAGTACCCAAGTGTAAAGATTCAAAATCTTGGGACTGTGTTCATTGATAAACAAGAAAATATGATATAAACTTGTTAGACAATAGTGAATAGTAATTTTTAGCATTAATAATAGACTGAGCCTTCAGTCAATTATCCTTAACAATAATAAAGTAGGGTAGTGATGAGAAATTGAAGCACCCTTTTCTGTTTATACCCGAATCTGAAGCATCCTCTTTCTCTTCATTCATTTATTCAAAATATCATTATTTACCACCTATTAGTTGCTAAGCACTTCTTTGCTGCCAAAAATGAAGTGAGAAGTAGGAGCTAGTCCTGCCCTACAAAAATAAACTTCACCATTTTTCCCCTTAAAAATGCCATTGATCCATTTTTCCTTAGAATGTCAAATTTTGACACTGGGTAATGTAAATATTTACAACAAAATAGCTGAAAAGAAGAAAATAGCTCCAACTATTAACAATATTGGTATTAATATCAGACTTCTATAACTACAATTATATAGCTATCCTATCAAGACTTTTTTGAAGTTAGCAATATGTAGAGATATAGAGAAAAATATTTCTTATAGAAAGAACATTGTGTTGTGTTTGTAATTTCTTTTTTTTTTTTTTTTTTTTGAGACAGAGCCTCAAGTTATCACCCTGGATAGAGTGCTGTGGCATCACAGCTCACAGCAACTTCCAACTTCTGGGCTCAAGCGAGTCTCTTGCCTCCGCCTCCCAAGTAGCTGGGACTACAGGCGCCTGCCACAACGCCCGGCCATTTTTTGGTTGCAGCCGTCATTGTTGTTTGGTGGCCCGGGCTGGATTCTAACCGCCAGCTCAGATGTACATGGCTGGCACCTTAGCCCGTTGAGCCACAGGCGCTGAGCCGTGTGTGTAATTTTTATATAAATTGCTACTTGATATAAATATATATGTGCAGCATTTATAATATGTAACAATATACATACACACAGAAGGATGAATGTCTATCACCAGAGATATTTTTGCATAGTTATCTCATTGTATTTTTAGAATAAGTGTCCTCAAATAAAATATCGGCACCTCAATGTAACTTTTATTGCCATACTAGTTCCCAGTTTATAGTACCATAAATAGATTATGTCATTTCATATTTCTCCATATTATTACAAATGATGTCTCTGATTAGCAATTAAAAACTTGCAAATCAAATACATGAAAATAGTGTAAATCCTCTGACCTGTAGATGTCAAGACAGAGCATATTTCACACTGTTACTGATACTTTGTATTCCTTCTTTTGAAATACTTTCTTTTCTTTTATCATTTGCATAGTATGGTGGTGGAAATGTTTTAATGTCATGTACTGAAAACTATTGAGCCAACCCATGTTCTGGTTGCTGGACATATATCATTAAATGAAGCAGATAAAATAACTACTTTTTTAGAGCTGACATTTTATTAAGTGGAGAGTGACAATAACAAGCATGTCAAGAAAAGTGATGCGTGTTATCAAAAATAAAACAAGGATGGAGAATGAGTGTTTGCAGATAACCAGGGAATGTTAATCATTTTTCTTAAACATGCATATTAATTTTTTGCTTCCATTTTAAAATGCTATTTAAATTGCATTCTCGTATAAATATAATTTTTTTCTTGTATAAATTTTAAAATCATAGATCTAATGTAGTAAAATATATTAGTAATTTGCTGCTTGGTTTATTACTATGTCCATGTTTTTTAAAATATATGAGAATCTTTCCATTTGATTTTCGAAATAATAATCTTTTCAACAACTGGTGCTGAGACAATAAGATATGCAATGCAAAAGATGAAGTTGAGCTCTTACCTTACACCACATATAAAAATGAACTTACCATAGATAATAGGTCTAAATGTAATGTGTGAACTTACTCTGTTCAGATTTAAGTTGTAGTACTCTCAATTTCTTTCAGTAATATTTGGAATTTCTCCAATTTAGGAAATACAAGTTACAGAAGCAAAATGTTAATGCAATAACAGAAGCATCAAAATTGCCTTTTCCATTTTTAGCAGATTGAAAACATGTCAGTCAGGTGAAATCTTTACATGCAAAAAATTAAATCAAAATAGAAGAGATAGTACATGCTTTATACTGAGTAATGGTATAAAACATATTATACAAAGCCTTCTATCTTAAAATTAACTTGAGGATCCACATTTCAAATGTTGACATTGAAAATAGAGACTTAATTTTATGAAACTATAAACAATTTTGTTTTTAAAGTTAGAATTATTCTTTAAAAAGTCTCTTTGTCGGACACATAACCTACAAAGATCCTCTCCCATTCTGAGGGCAGTCTACTTACTTTATGTTTCCAACAAAGGTCTGATAACCAGAATCCACAGAGAACTCAAACTTACTAATAAGAAAAGAACAAGTGATCCCATTTCTCTATGGACAAGAGACCTGAACAGAAGCTTTTACGAAGAAGACAGGCACATGGTCTATATATACATGAAAAAATGCTCATCATTTTTAATTGTCAGAGAAATGCAAATCAACTTTGAGATACCATCTAACTCCAGTAAGAGTAGCCCACATAACAAAATCCCAAAACTACAGATGTTGGTGTGGATGTGGAGAAAAGGGAACACTATTTCACTGCTGATGGGAATGCAAGCTAATATATTCCTTTTGGAAAGAAGTTTGGAGATCACTCAGGGATATAAAAATTGATCTGCTGTTGGATCCTGCAATTCTTCTACTAGGAGTATATCCAAAGACCAATAATCACTTTGCAAAAAAGATATTTGCAAAAGATTATTCATTGCAGCTCAATTTGTAATAGCCAAGTCATGGAAGAAGCCCAAGTGCCCTTGACCCATGAATGGATTAATAAATTGTAGTATATGTGCACTATGGAATAATATGCAGCTTTAAAAAAAGATGGAGACTTTACCTCTTTTATGTTTACATGGAGGGACCTGGAACATATTCTCCTGAAGTATCTCAAGAATGGAGGAAAAAGTGTTCAATATACTTAGCACTTCTATGAAGTCAGTTTATATTTACTCACACTTTGTTATGAAAAATAGAACATAACCATACCCCAGGATGAAGGAGAGAAATGGAGTGGGAAGGGAGGTGAGGGAGGAGGTTTGAGGGAGGGAGGTTAACGGTGGGCCCACACCTATGGAGCACATTGCAGGGTACAAGGCAAATCTATCAAGTGTAGAACATAAATGTCTTAACATAATAATCAAGTAAATGAGGTGAAAGCTATATTAATTAGTTTGATGTAAGCACATCAAATTGTATAAAAAAAAAACACATGTTCCCTAAAAATGCATAAATGTATTCATGATCTATGTGTATATGACTTTATTAAAAAAAATAAAGTCCCCTGAAAAATTCTGCTATTTATCACAAAAATTGAAAAATGTTCTGTTTTCAAAAACTTATATTCAGAATTTTCAGTTAAAATATTGTAGTAAATAGTAACCAAGAGAGTTGTTCTAGACCTTAAAGGGCAAGATTTGTTTTTGGTGTAGCTTCGCCCACAGCACAGTGGGCAAGGCACTGACCACATGCGCCAGGGCTAGTGGGTTCAAACCCAGATCTGGCCTGCTCAAAACAAAAAAAGTAGCCAGGTGTTGTGGCAGGTACCTGTAGTCTCAGCTACTCGAGAGGCTGAAGCAAGAGACTTGCTTAAGCCCAAGAGTTGGAGTTTGCAGCTACTTGGGGAGGCTAAGGCAAGAGAATCACTTGAGCCCAAGAGCTTGAGGTTGCTGTGAACTATGATGCCACAACACTCTACTGAGGGTGACAAAATGAGACTCTGTCTCAAACAAAAAAACAAAAAAATTCTTATGCACAGAGAACAGAATTGATACAGTTTACTCTAAAGAGTTAATATACCCTTTAGGAAAGACATCGCATTAAAGCCCCAGAAATGAAGTAAACACACACTATGTGCAAAAAGAAAGAAACTAAAATTAAGTTAGTTACAAGGATACTGTGCTTCCTAGAAAGAGATTGGGCAAAGAAGTGGAATCAAACAAGTGGAGAAAAAAGCTGCATATAACAGGTAAAGATTTTAATTTTGGGTTTTGAGAAATGAAGTGTTGTTATGAAAAGATCGAGGGGGCAGGATCTCAGAGTGATAGAGAAAAACACTATGTTGATATGTATAATTCCCACACATCCAAAATAATCAAAATTGTGCATGCAATTGTGCGGAAATAAGACATACAGAAACAGATAAAATGAAGACTAAGGAAATGTGTAAAACATTTGAATTCTGTTTTTGCCATATTGGAGTTGAAATGGTGACCAAAATATGATGTTTACGGTACCTTATAACAGAAAAGAATAGTATTATTATAAACATTATCATAAAAAGAGAAATCTCAGTAAAGGTAAGATTCAATTCAGGGCATTCTCAGAGTAGCAGCGTCAATCCCACACAGCACATTAAAATGAGTGGAAAGTAGCTGATGGGGAATAACCAAGAACTTCTAGTAAATGGATGAGAGTGAAGTAGTGTCGATCTCCTAGGCTTCCCGACAAGTTCAATGCACAGAAATACTAGCCAGAACATAATGATGAAATTTAATATGTTCAACAGCAAAAAAGGGAATAACACCACAGGAAACAGGGTTAAAAACAGACATTGTTTGATGTAGAAATTGCATATGAAGCCACACAATTTTTTGTACATTGAAATACACTGGGCTTCATAGCTCTAGAAATTGAAGTCTTGAAACCTGCAGTAGAAACCGCGATGGAGGTTCATGCTTCCGAGAGACTGGAAAACTAGGACTTTGCTGCATACGTAAGGCAAGAGCTAAACGTGTTGTCAGATGAAAAAATATTGACTAGAAGATCTTAACTGCCAAGAATAGTGAAAGTCTACAACGTCTATCAGTGGAAGGCAATCTGGAACCGAAACTCATGTCATTACTGGCATAATCTTCAAATTTATACTAATTATCAAGCAAAAAATCAAATTAGTAGCTCATTGTAAAACTTCTTCTGATCCAGAAACGTTTATGGAATCTCCAAAGAAGCAAATATAACATTGTCTGATAGGAACATGCTTATCAGAAAAAAAAAAGGTTTAAAGTATGAAACAGTCAAAAAAGTCTGAATTAAGACTAATAGTGAGCTCAGCGCCTCTGGCTCACCGGGCTAAGGCACCAGCCATGTATACCTGAGCTGGTGGGTTCAAATCCAGCTCGGGCCCGCCAAACAACAATGATGGCTGCAACCAAAAAATGGCCGGGTGTTGTGGCACGCGCCTGTAGTCCCAGCTACTTGGGAGGTGGAGGAAAGAAACTCGCTTGAGCCCAGGAATTGGAGGTTGCTGTGAGCTGTGATGCCACAGCACTCTATCCAGGGTGACAGCTTGGGGCTCTGTCTCAAAAAAAAAAAAAAAAAAAAGACTAATAGTGGAACATAGCATTAAAGATGAAGGATTCATTAGTGTGGCAGGGTTTAATTATCTATCACAAAAGAGCTCCTCAAGAAAAGCAGCCTTTGATTAAATTTAACTCACTGTAATTGTTTTACTCAAAAGATATAAAAAACAATGAAAGAGAGATAATAGAAGCAACAAAAAAGAACATAAAGAACTAAAAATAGTGGTATTATTGGAAAAATATGAAAAAGTATGAACAATATTTAGAGAATCAAAGTATAAAAGGCTATAGTCAGTCCTCTGTAACCAAGGGCTCCACATTGGGAATTCAATTGACTGCAGCCCCTAAATAATAAAAAATAATAATAATAATGATAAAATATCACAAATGTTAGTACAAAAATACAGTATACTAATTATTAATATTCCATTTCTATTTCATTAGGTGATTTAAGGTATATAGAAGCATTTACATATGAAAATACCATGCCATTTCATATAAAGGACTCTACCAATTTTGGTATCAGAGTAGATTCTGTAACTATTTCCACTCAGATAACACTCAGTGGCTATATACAGAACAAAAAGTCAAAATGGGCAAATTGGAAAACAACAAACATAGAAGACAAATGAAAAGAACAGACTTGAAAATCAACACTTAAAAGTTCTAGTTAAGCTTAATGAATTGCACAAACGTGTTTGGTGGCATCAACATGTAGGTAGCATGGATTCTAGAAGGGAGTAGAAAGAACAAGAAAGAATCAATGTTAAAAGTGATAACAGAAGCTAATTTTGAAGGAATATGCCATGTCTGAGATTAGACTATAAGATACTCTCAGATTTAGACTTAGAAGAGTGAAACAATAAAATATTGAAGACAAAAGGAAAAATTCTTTAAAAGCTGCTATAAAGAAAAAGAAAACGTATTGAGCAATAATCAAACCGACAGCAGCTCTCTTATTAGTAAAGACAAATTTACTGCATAATATCTTTAAAATAGAACAGAGAAATAGCCTTCAAACTAGGATAATATATCCAGGAACAGTGTCATTCCATATTGAGGGTAAATAAATACATTCTCAGACAAACAAACACTGAGGACACCTGCTGTTGCTCATTCTTGCCTAATGAAATACCAAGGAATGCATTTTGGCCAAGACGAAATCAAAATCAAACTTTGAATGAAAGAGTGGGGAAAAGGTGACAGAGACCAAAGAAAGAGCTGAATATGCTGCTAAATCCCAAGATACAATTTTGAAAGGTATCACTACCTTGGAATGACAGATTAAAATAATAATAAAAATGTATATCTCTCTCTATAAATAGACATAGTAGTAAAAAAAGGTATATTCATAGTGAAAAAATGTAAGAGGAGTGTTCTGTGTTAAGATGTTCTAAGATATTTATAGTGTTTAAGGAAAATAACAGAACAAAAGGAGAAAAGAATCGTAGGGGATGTACAAACGTGAAACATTACAGGAATGTGTCACAATGCTCGAAAGGAAAAGAGGTAAAGACTCTCAGGTAGAAACCATTTCCTAAGAGGTCAATGGATACAGTACCCTGGGATGAGAAGGTTTGTAAAATTTTTTTCAGTAAAATCATCATTATAGTATTATCTCCAACCTATGTGACCATTTGTAATGTTCTTTTAGTAAGAGAGACCTCATGAGCTTTATTTAAGTGGGCCACTTGTGATAGAACGGACAAAAATAGGTTTGAAAAAGTGTTGGTTATTTTGTAAATATAATGATTAGTTCTTTCTTCTAAGCCCTGGATACACTTTTACTTCACTTAACAACAACAACAAAAAAACCCAAGAAAGTAGTTTTTTAAAATTGGGGACTTAGAACTTGCATAAAACAGAAAAAAACTTATGATGGTAATGCCTGTAATTAGTCTGCAAAGACATTTGCTGTCTAAAATGGAAATGAACACAAAAGGCCACATATTTTCCTGAGGCAAATTTCCCCATTTTCACAATGAATTTTACCTTAAAAGAAAATAGTTCTTTCATCTGAAATTTCTTTTTCCTTTGTGGCAAATCCCTTCACTGGGTCTGACGGTGAGAAATGATAAGTGAAACCCTCAGTTCTAGAATACTTTGAAAACAAGAATCCTTTATTGGAGTTTAAAGGATGGAAAGGCAAGGAGTTACTTTCCCAGTGTTGACAGTTCTGATTACAGTCACCATAAACAGTAGACATTTAAGGTACTGGACCAAGGCTTTTCATATATACAACTGCTCAACATAGTCTGAGATTCTTTCAAGGAATAAATTAAAAGGATGCCTTCAGGTGAGTGTAATGAGTTATGTTGGAAACTATTTTATCATGCTTTGGCCAAACAATGCCTGACTGCCACAATAGTCTTTTCTTTGTTTTTATTTTTTTTATTTTTTATTTTTTTTTTATGAAATGCATTTATTAGATGAAATGGACCACCAACCACATCAGCAAGTTTCCTTTCCTCACCCATGCACCCATTCTCCTTCCCTCTTTTTCAAGCAATCACTAATCCTTAGGCTCCACAGACAATTTGGGAGCCAAGTCAGTCAAATCCTTCTCAGGGACTGGATGCCAATCCGACTTGTTTTTCCTGATTCGATAGTTTAGGAGCACATATGGGCTTTTCATTGTTCTAGGTATAGGGAATACGGTATTAAACAAAGCAGACAAAAATTTCTGTACATACGCTTTCATTATCCAGAAAATATCAGAGGAAATTCAAGCATGAGTTATGAAACCAACTAGTCAAATATAAAGGTAGGTACAAATGCTCCACAATTTGAGCACAAGCCAGAGTTATCATTTAAAAGTATAAATAGTGTTAAATAATGCCCCCTTTGCTTTTCACCGTGATCAGAAGCTCCTTGAAGCTCTCACCAAAAGCAGAGGCTGGTGCCAGGTTTCTTGTTCAATCTGCAGAACCATGGGATAAACCTCTTGTCTTTATAAATTACTCAGCATCCGGTATTTCCTTTATAGCAATGCAAATGGATTGAGACAGAGGTGAATTCCTCAAATCCTAGTATGTATCTAGAAAAGTTTGGATTTCAGCTCAAACTTTAACCTTTGTCAATACTCTTGCAAAATCCTCCAGGATGTAAAGTTAGGATTGTGGTTTTATCACTGTTGTGTTTACCTAAGCTAACACCTTTTATTTTCCAAATGCCATGGAGACAAGCCAGTTCTCTTGAATTTATTTGCTAGAATCATTTTTGCAAAATGTAGCCTTTTCTATCATCACAATCTGAGAGGACAGAAGAAAGGTACTGCCGTCTCATCATTAATTGAGCCTATTTTTACTGCATAGATAGCTATCTTTATTATTATTTTAATATATATAAAGAACAACAAAATGATATGAGCCTTTCCTGACTATTCTATTTATCTGCAGGGGACATGATCCAAGACCCCAAGTGGATACTTAAAACTATCAATGATACCAAACCCAATTTCCATCCATTAGAACATATTTCTGTTCATATCTTCCACATGAAAATTTGATGTATTTTTAATCTAACCTCAGCACTTGTACACTATGGCTGTTACTTTTGCAGTTTGAGGTGTGACAGCAACATTAGTACAAATTTCTTTTTCCTTTTTCACAACCTCATAGACAGAAGATTCATTCTTAGCATAGATCTTTGCAACATCAGCCTGAGATTTTACTTTTTCTTTTCTTACTAAGTTAAGAAAGCATTTTTTGGCTCCTTTGGCATATTCGAACTTCCACCTTCATTACTCTTGTGCTTTGGGCCATTATTAAAATAAGATTGCCTAGAACCCAAGCACTGTGATACTTTGACAGGAGAGCCAATAACCCACATGGCCAAGTGACTATGGGGCAGGTAGTGTTTACAGTGTGCAGACACAGGATAAAGGAATGATTCCAGATTCGTGCCAGGTGGAAGAGAGAGGGATGGCTCTAGCGTTCATGATGTTGCTCAGAACAAGGTGTCATTTAAAACTTACAAATTATTTATTTCTTGGCCAGGTGCTCATGCCTGCAATCCTAGCACTCTGGGAGGCTGAGGTGGGTAGATTGCTTGAGCTCACGAGTTCAAGACAGCCTGAGCAAAAGCAAGACCCCATCTCTACTTAAAAAAAAAAAAGAAAAGAAAAGAAAGAAGCAAAGAAAGAAATAGAAAACACTGAGGCAAGACGATTGCTTGAGCCCAAGAGTTAAAGGTTGCTCTAAGCTATAACACCACTACACTCTACCCAGGATGACAGCTTGAGACTCTGTCTCAAAAAAAAATCATTTATTTCTTGAATTTTCTATTTTTTGTGCTCCAAGAACCATTGAACTTGAGTAGCTGAAACTGTTGAAATGGAGAGAAATGACTAGAGTTCTAAATCTCAAATTTCCCATCACTATTATGTTTAAAAATAGATCAAGAGCTCATGATTTAATCTTATGATAATGATTTTATAAGGTGTTCTCAGATAGGCTAGAATCACCGTAATTGGAAAATTACTTTCTGTAGAGGCTGGATGTAGTGGTTTAAACCTGTAATCCTAGCACTCTGGGAAGAGGGAGCATCACCTGAGCTCAAGAGTTTGAGACCACCCTGAAAAGGAGCAATGCCCCACCCATCTCTACCAAAAATAAAAAATGTGAAATATCGATTATCTCTACCCATTTTCCTTTGATTTGTAACAGTTTTATTAAATTACAACTGTAATCAGTTAAAACCATTAAATGCAAATCTGAAATGCCTTCTTATGTATCTGAGAAGACAGAGCTGGAAGAAAAATAGATGCAAGGTAAATGAGGAGATTCAATTAATATTTCTTCTTCTAATATCTTTATACAAAGAAAATCCCCTGGGATTGAAAAAGAGACCTTAATTCAAGAAATATGGTGCCCCTTTACCATGCTAAGAATACAATGTTTTTTTAAAAAAAAATGTTTTAGCATGTTTTTATGCCATTTTGGGGGTCCGAATCTACATCCTTAGGGTCAAGTCACAAATATAGTAACAAAGAAATTCTAAGTTAAGAGCAACAAAATTACTATACATTTAGAACACTAACCAATTTAGTGGCAGTCTTATTCTTTCAGGAGTCTTTCTCTACTCCTAATGGCATTATAATTGTCATTATAAGGTTAGATTTAACACTATGATTCCTAAGAATGAACATAATAAAAACACACCGTTTATTATAATGCTAACAATTATCCTGCTGTGCCTTCATCAACATCTAAGGGGATCGATGAAATGTAGTTAATCAAATCCATTAGAAACATCCTTATTTTGAAAATTTAATGTCGCTTTCAATGTTAATTTAAAATATGCTAAAATTGAGTCTGGCCATTCATAAGGCTGAGATTGTTTTCCAACTCTCTCTTAAGGATGAACAAAGAGCTGTAAAAAGATTAGCTGATGGACAGCGGCAAGGTTATGTGTTCGTTTCTTCAATTATTTCAATAGTTCAAAATGTTCCAGATGGTTCTGAATGATTTCAGAGTAAAACATTGCAATTATATGTTCAGTATTTAAAAGGACTCTTTTAAATTTAGAAAAGGAGGGATGTCCTACTTGCTGTGGGATGAAAGCAGAAGGACCCATAGAGATACATAAAGACACACACTCAGCAGTAGCCACGTGGTCCACTGTTCCCATGACCCAGATTTTTAAATCTGTGCTTCTCTACCCACTATAATTTGCTACTACCATTTCACTAAGTTTTCTTCATAAAGACTTCTGGATGCTTTTGTGCACCTTATACCTTTTCTTCTATTTTAACGGAAGTGATCTACATTACATAATATTTTCCTGTTTAGAGCCCCCCCCCCCGCCAAAGAGAAGTTTCTCTTCACCTTGATGATTAGCCAACTAAATAAGAAAAGTTCTGGTGGTCAGAGTTCTGGATTCAGACTTCTTCACAGGCACCTGGGCTCTTTTATGCTGAGTCCATAGATGGCTGCTTATTTTTGTCAATTCTTGGTCCAATCCTAGCCATTTTGGCTAAGGTTGCATGTTAATGAACATGGACCACAGGAGTGTCACATGAGGAACATGTAGACCTCTTTATTCAGACACCACTATGATCCTGGTATCTACTCATAGCTTGATGGACTTCTGTTGAGTTTATCCATTAATCAATGGTTCGGATAATTCACATTTCTAATTCTGTGATTAACCCTTTAAGAAAGGGTGAAGAGGATATTATAAATATTGCTAAGTATTTAATAAAGCAAGTATCAGTACATAAAATGGTGAGAAGTTCACAACGGGAACCTACAGTATTTCACTAGTTTCAGAAGAGAGGAAAACAGGGACAGACAATGAAAGCATAATGTCCTCAAGGTTCATCTATGGTGTCCTGTATTGCAAGAATTCTTTCTTTTTTAAGATGAACCCACATTTTTTTTATCCATTGATTCATTGATGGACATTTTGGTTATTACTCTCTCTTAGCTACTGAGAATAATGCAGCGACGAACACCAGTGTGCTAATATCTCTTTGTGATTCTGATGTCAGTTTTTTATGACACATACCCAGAAGTGGAATAGCTGGATCCCGTGGTAGATATATTTTTAATTTTCTGAGGAACCTCCATACGGTTGTCCATAGAAACTGTACCATTTTGCATTCCCACTCACCATGAGCCGGGTTTCTAATTACTCCACATTCCTGCCAGTGCTTGCCTTATTTTCTAAGGATACTGTCTATCTCAGCAGGAGTAAGGTGATATCTCTGTGTGATTTTGATTTAAATTTCCCTAATAATTAGTGATATTGAGCACTTATTCATACACCAGGTGGCCCTTTATATGTCTTCTTTGGAGAAATTACTATTCAAGAACTTTTCCCATTTTTCAATAGGAATTTTCTATTTAGTTGTAGGAGTTTCTTACATGGTTTGGATATTAACCTCTTGCTATGGTCTGAATGTTTACGTCACCCCAAAATCATATATCGAAATTCCAGAGGTGATAGAATTAGGAAGTGGAGATAGGGATTAATTCATTAGAGTGGATTGCTCAGGAATTTCATTAGGGCCCTCATAAAAGATGCTCAAGAGAGGCCCTTCACCCCTCTCAGCATATAAGGTTACAATGGAAAGACCCACCCATTAACCAGTAAATGGGCCTTCGACAGCTACAAAATGTGCTGGTCTCTAGAACTCTGAGAAATAAATTTCTGTTGTTTATTAGCTACCAAGTCTATGGTATTTTGTTATAGCAGCCTGATGGACTGAGATAACCTCTAACTTTAAAAACTCCAATATAACATGTCTGATTGTCAAAACTTCCTTACCAACTAAAAGAAACTCCTCTTAGATTTTCAAAGTAACTATAATGATTAAATAAATGTTACCATGTATGTATATTTTTAATTTTAATGTTATCTCTTTTGCATTATATAATTATCAAAAACACTGTTAAATTAAAAACTAGAAAATTATTTTGTTACAGCGGTGAGTTATGATACTTTTAAAATGAATTATGTATTAACTTTCTATAGCTGTTGTAATAAATTACCATAAACTCATTGGCTTAAAGTAACACAAATTCATTGTTTTATAGTTTGGGTAGTCAAAAGTCTGAAAGGGTGTTAGTGAGCTGATAGCTAAGATATAGGTGGGGCTCTACTCCCTATAGAAGAGGTAGCAGAGAGTTGGTGTTCTTGTCTAGTCCAACTTCTATAGCTATATTCCTTATATTTATTGGTTCACAACCACATCCTTAATCTTTGAAGACAACAGCATGGTATCTTTGCATCTTTCACTGCTTCCATCCTTACCTAACTTTATTTCTCTACTGTCTATATGTAAACCCCCTTCTGCTTCTCTATTATACAGGCCCTTGTGATCCCATTAAGGACTCGCACAAATAATTAAGGAAAATTTCTCTGTCTCATGATCTTTAAATTAATCATATCTACAATGACATGTTTTGCTTATACAGTAACATTTATGGGTCTACACAGAATAAGCCTCAAATGCACCAGCAGCAAAGAAAAATACTCCATCCTCTGAGTTCTTAGATCTAGTTCCATGGGGTCCCATGTTTACTTGCTCAAGGTATTGTCACCAGTTTAGCCATGTGCTCTCTCTGGACATTGTAGGATATTGTAGGATATTTTCACCAAGTTTCTAAGTTCTGACAACCCTCACCCCTCCCCTCTGCAACCTCTACCCAATCTTATGGTAGGACCTGCTTATTGTGATGATTATCTTTGCTACCTCAAAGTTCTATTTTTCCATTTTTGGTATTCTGCTACATGTTGGAGCCTTTCTGTATATTATATTCTCTAAGACAAAAAATAAAACATGGCTTATGTTGAAATATGAGTGACTTTTAAAATTCTAAATATCTTCTTGCTCACCAGTGAAATGTAATTCATATAACTCATTAAACTGTTCATAATCCAAGAGTGTTATTTCCAAATAAAAATTTTATGAAATTTGGCATCTTAAAAAAATTCTTTATGCTATTTTTCTAATCTGTAAAATGTAGATGGTGATATTTTAATGTTAAAACTCATGGGCTTGGTGCCTGTGGCTCAAGTGGCTAAGGCGCCAGTCATGTACACCTGAGTTGGTGGGTTCGAATCCAGCCTGGGCCCGCCAAGCAACAATGATGGCTGCAACCAAAAAATGGCCGGGTGTTGTGGTGGGCGCCTGTAGTCCCAGCTACTTGAGAGGCGGAGGCAGGAGACTCGCTTGAGCCCAGGAATTGGAGGTTGCTGTGAGCTGTGATGCCACAGCACTCTAACCAGGGTGACAGCTTGAGGCTCTTTCTCAAAAAAAAAAAAAATGTTAAAACTCATGTAAGACATCAATAATAGTAATTAAAAGGAAATTTATCTAAACTATATATAGGAATCTTTAATTCAATTCATTAGGAAATTAAGACAAAATATAAACAATAATTTAAAAATATGTTTAGAGAAGAAAAACAAATAGTGTAAATCAAACCATAACAAACAAATGAAAATTTGAGAGATAAAATTAGGGAGGAGGAATAAATAACTGGGGCAGAAAAATCTAGCAAAATGAAGCTCTTATTATTAAAGAAGGCAACAATGAAAAATATATTTACATGAGAAAAATAAAGAAAAAAAGGAAAACAAAAATTTAGGAGGGAAAGTTGAACAAAAAATTTTAAAAAGAAATATAGTTTATAGTTTTTTTTTAAAAACTATACATATGTATATCTTGCTGAATATTGCCTGGGTAACAGGTGATCTTCTGGGGTATGAGATGCTAATCACAATGCTGATACAGCTGTATAAGATGGAGACTGGAAACCTCCACTGACTTCTTTGCACTCAAACCCCACAAGGTTGAGAGGCTGAGTTTCTCCTCAGCCTGCCTAATAGACATGCTTCCACCTTTCCAAACTATGTCAGTGACTTTCCCAGGGAAGTGCATCTCTCCTGAAGTGGTTGCCTGGTTATCAGGTATACCAGAACCGGCCTTGTTCTAGGACCCTGAAAGCTGAGGCTGCAAGGCAGCTCTCCAACAATGATTGCATCTGCCCGTAGCCAAACAATGACAGTTCTGTTCTGCCCCTGCGACTCTGGTGTCCTGGCCTCTGGGAGCTGTTCAAAGTCACTTCCTCACTTGTCCTATCTGTTCAGGCTGTCTAAAAGCCACAGATGTCAAGGGACCCACCCAACTCAGCCCCCTCAGAGGTTGGGATTTGTTGGTGTGGGTCAAAGTACTCTACAGTACTTCTCTATTACTCCTGTCTCTCTCTTTCTATTTCTCTCTTCTTTTTGTCAGTCTTCTCTTTTACTCACCCCCTTTTCCTTTCTCGTTCTCTTTGTTTATCTTTTATCCCTTATTGCACTTTACTCTTTTTATCTTTTTAGTCCTTCACCAAAAGGATACTTCAACACCTTAGGTCAGAGGCACAGTAACTTAAAGAGCAAGAGGAAGTAAAAGGAAAAAGTAGGGCAAGAAAACAGACAAAAATCAAAACATTAATGAGGAAGAGACAGCAGAAAAATCCTGGCAACATGAAAAACCAGAACAGAGCAACCCCTGCTTTTAGGGATTATGAGGTAGCTACTTCAAAGGATTTCACCTATAAAGAAATGTTAGAAATGACAGAAGGGGAATTTCAAATATGCATGGTAAAAACAATGGAGGAAATTCTGAGAACGGGGAAAATAACCAAAAGAAAATTCAAAAACAGAATCAAATAAGAGATGAATGATATGAATAACATAGAAAGGATACATTGGAAATTAAGGAATTGAAGCATTACATTGGGGAACTTAAAGATGCAGTATAAAGTATCAATAATAGATTAGACCATGCAAAACAAAGAATCTTAGAGGTGGAGGATAAAGCTCTTGAGCTAACTCAGGCAATTATAGAGACAGAAAAAAAGACAAGGAAGACAGAATGTTCACAGAATTATGGGAGTTCATGAAGCATTCAAACATAGTGAGTTATAGGTATCCCAGAAGGGGAAGAAGAATGTCCCAGAGGAATGGAAGCCCTATTAGAGGTTATCATAAATTAAAATTTCCCAAATATCACCAAAGATTCTGATAGACTTCTTTCAGAGGGATATTGGACCCTAGGTCATCTCAACTCTAAGAGAGCTTCTCCAAGACACTTTGTCAGGAATGTGTCCAAAGACAAGACAAACAAGAAGAATCTGCAAGTAGCCAGGAGTAAGTGCCAATTGACCTACAGGGGCTAATCCATTAGGGTGACTGTAGACTTTTCAAATGAAACTTTTCTAGTCAGAACATAATGGTCATCTACCTTTAATCTGCTCAAACCAAACAACGTTCAGTCAAGAATTCTATTTCCTAACAAGCTAAGCTTTAAAATTGATGGAGAAATCATATAATTTACTGTTATGCAAACACTGAAGAAGTTTGCCACAAGAAAACCAGGTCTACAGGAAATACTTAGACCTATTCTATACACTGACCATCATAATGGACCACCAGAAAAGTAAATACCTAGAAACTAATGGACAAAACCTACTTTCCACAATGATGGTGGAAAGATAAAACTAAGGCATGCATATTCACAAAATAAAATAAATAGAACTTCACCACACTTATCAATTATCTCAATAAATGTTAATGGCTTGAATTCCCCCACTGAATAGGCATAGGCTGGCTAATTGGATTTAAAAAAAAAAGCACAATCCATCCATTTGATGTTTGTAGGAAACACACCTAGCCTCAAAGGACAAATTAAAAATCAGGGTTAAGGGATAAAAAACAATTTTTCAGGTAAATGAAAATCAGAAGAAAAAAGGGGTTGCAATCTTTTTTTCAGATATGAGGGTATTTAAAGCAACTTAAGTCAAAAAAGACAAAGATGGACAGTTCGTATTGGTCAAGGGAAGCACACAAAAAGAAGACATTTAAATTTTAAATATTTATGTGCCCAACATAAATTCTCCCAGATTCTTCAATCAGACTTTAATTAATCTGAGCAATATGATATCCCATAACACCATTAGGACTTTAACCCTCCTCTTACAGAGCTAGACAGATCCTCTAAACAGAAGATAAACAAAACTACAACAGATTTTAATGTGATCCCAGAACAACTGTTCTTGATAGACATGTATAGAATGCTCCATTCCAAAGCTAAAGAACTTACATTCTTCTCATTGACCATGAAACATTCTGAAAAATAGATCATATCGTAGGACACAAACCAAACCTTAACAAAATCAAAAGAATTGAAATTTGACCTCCTTGTATCTTCTTAGACCACAAGGCAATAAAGATGGAACTCAACTCCAACAAAAATTGTCATCCCCACACAAAGGCAAGGAAATTAAACAATCTTAACCTGAATAACAGTTGGGTCAAGGAAGAGACAAAAAAGGAAATCATTAACTTCTTTGAGCATAACAACAATGAAGACACAGCTAACAAAACTGTAGGACACTGAAAAAGTAGTCCCGAGAAGGAAATTTATATTAGATGTATACATCTGAAAAACAGAAAGAGAGTGCATCAATAACTTAATGAATTATCTTAAAGAAATGGAAAAAGAAGAGGAATACAATCCCAAACCTACCAGAAGAAAAGAAATGACCAACTTTAAGTCAGAAATAAGTGAAGTTGAAAACAAAAGAATCATTCAGAAAATTAATGCAGCTAAAAGTTGGTTCTTTGAAAAGATAAATATGCTTGATGCCTATAGCTCAGTGAGTAGGGTGCTGGCCACATACACCAAAGGTGGCTGGTTTGAGCCTGGTCTAGGTGTGCTAAACAACAATGACAACTGCAACCAAAAAATAGATGGGTATTGTGGCAGGTGCCTGTAGTCCTAGCTACTCGGGAGGCTGAGGTTGCTGTGAGCTATGATGCCACAACATTCTACTGAGGGTGACATAGTGAGACACCATCTCAAAAAATAAAAAATAGAAAAGTAAAATCTGTAATAACGTCTATCAGAAATGAAAAGGAGGAAATAACAAGTGATATCACAGAAATACAAGACATTATTTCTGACTACTACCAAAAACTTTATGCCTAGAATTTGAAAATAAGGAGGAAAGGAACCAGTACTTGGAATCACACCATTTTCCTAAACTTAATCAGGGAAAAATAGGTCAGTTTAACAGACCTTTAAAAATAGGTCACTTTAATATCAAGCACCGAGGTTGCAAAAACAATAAAAAAGCTTGCAACAACAAAAAAGCCCAGAACCAGATGGCTTCACATCAGAATTCTATCAAACCTTCAAAGATGAGTTCGTACCTATAGAACCTATTCTAAAACATTGAGAAGGAAGGAACCTTTCCCAACACGTTCTATGAAACAAACATCACTTTGATTCCAAAGCCATAAAATAATCTAAATAAGAAAGGAGAACTACAGACTAATTTCACTAATAAATATCGAAGCAAAAATACTCAACAAAATCTTAGCTAGTATACTGCAGTTACTCATTAAAAAATTATCCATCATCATCAAGTTAGCATTATCCCAGGGATCCAAGTTTGGTTTAACATACACAAATCCATAAATGTAATACATCATATCAAAAGAAACAAAAATGAAGATTATATGATCCTTTCAATAGATGCAGAAAAAGCATTTGACAAAATTCATATCCTTTTATAATAAGAATGCTTAAGAAAATACATAGGTGGCCCATTATTAAGCTGATAGAAATCATCTATAATGAACCCACAGCTAACAGCATACAGAATGATGATGAAACTGAAAATTAAAAACCTGAAAGCTTTTCCATATAGAACTGGAACCAGACAAGGATGTCCACTATCTCCACTATTATTCAACATAGTTCTGGAAGTTCTAGCCAGTGCAATCAGGCAATAGAAGTATATAAAGGACATCCAAATGGTTGCAGAGGAGGTCAAAGGCTCTGGTTTTGGTGATGACATAATCTTATACTTAGAAAAGCCCAGAGACTCAATCACAAAACTCCTGGTAGTCATCACGAAATACAGTAATGTCTCAGGGTATAAAATCAATGTCCACAAAACAGTTGCCTTTATACACTCCAATAACAGCCAAGTTGAGAAGCAAATCAAGGACACAATTCCCTTCATGGTAGCTTCTAAGAAAATGAAATGCATAGGGATATACCTAACAAAATGAGTAAAGGATCTTTTCAAAGAGAATTATGAAACCCTAAGAAAAGAAATTGGAGAAGGCACTAACAAATGAAAGAATATACCATGCCCTAAGCTAGGAAGAATAAACATTCTTAATGTCTATTCTACTCAAGGTAATCTACAAATTCAAAGCAATCCCCATTAAAACACCAACATAATATTCTGAAAAACTGTAAAACTAGTACTTCATTTTGTATGGAACCAAAAAATCTCCATATAGGTAAGGCCATTCTTAGTAATAAACCCTACCAGAATTTAGACTATATTACCAGACTTCAGGCTATATTACATGTTAACAGTAATGAAAGCAGCATGCTTTGACACAAAAATAGAGACATAGACATATGGAACGGAATAGAAACCCAAGAAGTGAAACTAGCCTCTACTTGCCATCTTATCTTTGATAAACCAGACAAAAGGATACAGTGGGAAAAAGAATCCTTATTTAACAAATGGTGCTAGGAAAACTGGTAACCACATGTAAAAGACTGAAACAGACCCACCGCTTTCAACATTTATAAAAATTGACTCAAGATGTATAAGAGACTTAAATATAACACCTAAAATGATAAACATCTTTGAAGACACTGTGGGGAAACTTTTCATGATGTTTTACTGGGGAAAGATTTTATGACAAAGACTTCAGTGGCCATCACAACAAAAATTCACAAATGGGACTTAATTAAGCTGAAAAGCTCCTGTACAGCTAAGGCTACAACAAGTAATGCAAAAAGACAAGCTTCAGAATTGGAAAAGATATTTGCAATGTATCAATCGGACAAACAGTTGATAACTAGAATCTACAGAAAACTCAAATTAAGCAACAGAAAAAGAATAAACAATCCCAACTACATCTAAGAAAGAGATATAAACAGAACCTTCTCTGATGAAGACAGACAAATGGCTAACAAACATTTGAAAAAATGCTCACTGTCCATGATCATCAGAGAAATGCAAACCAAAATCACCCTGAGATATCACATAACCCCAGTGAGAATGGCCCACATCAAAAAAATCTCAAAGCTACAGATGCTGGAATAGATGTGGAGTGAAGGGAACACTTTTACACTGCTGATGAGACTGCAAACTAATACTACCTTTTTGGAAAGAAATTTGGAGAATCCTTAAAGAATGCAAATTAGACCTCCCGTTTCATCTTACATCCCATTATACTAAGCATCTACCCAGAAAAAAGAAAAATCATTTTATCATAAGGACATCTGGACTAGACTGTTTATCACAGCTCAATTTACAATTGCCAAAATGTGGAAACAACCTAAGTCCTCATCAATGCAGGAAGGAGTGGATTAACAAACTGTGGTATATATACACCATGGAATACTATTCAGCCATTCAAAAAGACGGAGGCTTTGCATCTTTTGTATTAACCTAGATGGAGGTGGAACACATTCTTCTTAGTAAAGCATCATAAGAATTGAGAAGCAAGAATCCAATGTACTCAATTCTAACATGAAGGCAGTAGATGATCTAATACTAGGTGGGTAGAGGGGATAGAGTGATTGGGGAGAGGGGAAGGAAGGTTACAGTGTATGCTACACCTCTTGGGGGTGGGACACAATTACAAGAAGGACTTTACCTAACAATCACAACCAGTGTAACCTAACATTTTGTACCTCGATGAATCCCAAACAATAAAAAAAAATATGTTTACAAATTAATAAAATTTAAGATGTTTTATGTTATTCATTCAAGTAGCAACTAGTTTATGCAAATTAATTAAATCCGTTAAAAGCTGTTTCAAATAACTACAACGTATTCTTTATTTAATGAAGAAGAATTAAAATTCTTACACCTAACACTGAGAAAGATACAATAATTTATACCATAAGCACCATTTTTCAATGTACTACTAGAAACTCTAGGCCATGTGAAAATAAAATGTACACATATTGAAAAGTTAAAAGAAAATTATCATTATTTGCAGAAGAAAAATAGATATAGAAAGTCAAAAGGTTATAATCTATTTCAACTAAGTGATATTAGAAAGGTTGCTTGGTATTTCTAAATATTGCATTTCTATATGTTAGCATCCAACAGAAAACACAAATTCCAAAACTGTATTATTTTACAAGACTATGAAAAAATAAGCACTTTGCTTTAATTCTAATGAGATTTGTGTAACATATTAACACTAATGGCTTGGGTAATATAGATTGGAGCAATTAAAGTAGGACAAATCAATAAAAATGTCTCATGTGAGAGGACTTGATATTTTTAACATATCAATTCCCTCTGAAAAAAATGTGTGCTTTCAATATCAATAATACTATACATGAATGTGAGAGAATGTGTAGTCAGTGAGTATGAACATTGACAAACACTTTCTGAAATTCATATAAAAATTCAAGTGGCCAAGAATAGCTATGCAATAGGATGTATCGAAAAGAAAGGCTGGAAGACTCACACTAAAATAATCAAGTTATACCTACAGGTACTCTAATTTAAAAAGTGTGGACTTACTACTGTTTAGTAGTGAAAATAAGAACAAGTGAATTAACAAAAGAGATATGTCACAGAGAATCACACATAAAATCAACTGAATTTTTACAAAGGAAATAATGCATAAAAATCAATTTTGCAAAGATGGTCTGGGTAGTTACCTAAACCTTTGGATATATCTGGATATAAAAATGAAACTTGAAAATATGAACTTTGTGCTTTTGGTTCCCAGTCCAGCATGTAAGGTACTTAGAAGTATTCAATCCACTCTAATAATAAGAAAAAACCTGAACAAATCGAAAAATCAACAACTCCCCTTTTATTCATCAGAGAAGTGAGGTCATAGAGAAAATTACTGCCCATCCCCCAATCTGGTGAGACAGACAAGGCGATAGGAAAACCACACTTAATCAGAGCAGAAACGCACAAGCAGAAACCTCCATGGGAACTAATACCAAGGTAGGAAACCTGAACTGTAATTGATGAGTTGCTATGGCCTGGATGTGGATCTCTGGGGATCTGGTGGGGCATTCTGATAGTGGGGAGGCTGCACAGCTGTGGGAAGAGGCGGTATGTGGGAAATCTTTGTATCTTTTGCTTAATATTTCTGTGAACCTAAAACTAATCTAAAAAATGAAATCAGTTAAAAATATATAAACCCAAACTCCAATGACCAGTCATAGGTGACCCCCCACACACACACTTTTGTGAGTTTTGCTTCCAGGAGAGCTCCAAGGTTTTCACACTGAATATCAGAGAAAAGTTCCCTATTACTTGCAGCAGAAGGGAAGAGGGAACCTTTTTTTTAAAAAATAATTTTATTAAATCATAATTGTGTACATTGGTGCAATCATAGAGCACAATGTGCTTCATATACAATCAGAAATATTTTGATTGTACTGTTACAGATAGCCTTCATGGCATTTTCTTGATCACTATATAAAGACATTGATACTCTACCTTTAATAAGTTTGACCAGTACCCTGCTAAGATGCATTGTAGGTGTGATCCCACTAATTGCTCTCCCTCCACCCATCCTCCCCCCTCCCCGCCCCTCCCTTTCCCGTGTCCCTGTATTCTTGTGCTATAATTGGGTTTTAGCCTTCCTATGAAAGCTATAAATTAGCTCCATATTAGGGATGAGTACATTGGATACTTTTTCTTCCATTCTTGAGATACTTTGCTAAAAAGAATATCTTCCAGCTCCATCCATGTAAACACAAAAGAGGTAAAGTCTCCATCTTTCTTTAAGGCTGCATAGTATTCCATGGTATACATGTACACAGTTTATTAATCCATTTGTGGGTCGATGGGCATTTGGGCTTCTTCCATGACTTAGCAATTATGAATTGGGCTGCAATAAATGTTCTGGTACAAATATCTTTATTATGATGTGATTTTTGGTCTTCAGGATATATACCCAATAAAGGAATTATAGGATCGAATGGCAGATCTATTTTTAGATCTCTAAGTATTCTCCAAATATCTTCCCAAAAGGAATGTACTAGTTTGCATTCCCACCAACAGTGTAGAAGTGTTCC
>CAUYON010004693.1:0-15706 GCA_963573935.1 Arctocebus calabarensis | reverse complement strand
CAGGGTGACCACAGCCCCCACCCAAGCTGGCATTCTGTAGGTCTGTGGGTCTCCACACAAAAGTGATGCCCCCCTCTGTCCTCCAGGTGTCCTCCCAGACACATGTGCTTTCTTGCATTTGGCTGTCACCAGCAAATCATGGGGCTGGTCAAAAGCACATTCTCCTAAGTGAGAAACATCGAAATCCCAAGAGGAAAAAGCACATGCTGGGTGGTGCATGGTTAATCCTTGGTGCAGCTGGGCACAGAGCCGGGCCCCCACCCTGAATGCAGCCCACTGCACGGCGAGCTGGCTTGGTGCTGCTACCTGACTCGGATCTGTCTACATGTGCCAGGCCAGTCTGGCCTGGTCGGTCTTGACTCTGTAACCAGACCCCGCCATGAAGGACACCAGGGAGGGGGCAGGGAGCAGAAAAGATATACAAAGGGATTGAGTGGATTTGGTTACAAAGTTGCACCAGCCATTTCCTGGAATCCAATGGGAGTGAGTTCTGAGAACCAGAGGGGGAGGAGGAGGTGGCAGATGACTGGTTTGCTGGTGTGAGTTCGCTGAGAGACATGGGCCCTGCTCTCGGGCCAACAGCCAGCGGCCAGTGGGCCAAGATCCCAGAGGCAGAAGGGGCCCAAACACCTGTCCCAGCCTGTAGCAATTCCTGCACCCAGAGGCAGACCCAGCCTTCCAGCAAAACTCCTGACTTTGTGCCCCCAAATCTCCTTCCCAGGCCCACCTGAGACCTGGGAAGCCTGGGGGCGAAGAGCTTTGCCAGGGCTGGCAGGACAGTACGGAGCCGAGGTGCGCAGCCCAGCCCTCTGCCTTGGCCCCAGGAGGCTGAGAACCGAGCTCCAGCGGGTCCTCTCCCCCTCCCTTTCCAGGGCCTCTGCCCCTTTCTCCCAGCTCCCTACATTTTCTCCTCCTACCATTTGCCCTTGCCGCCCCTTCAAGTACTTCTCTTCTCTCTTCGGAACTGCCTCCTTCTCCCTCCAGCCCTGTAGTGGTTCCACGTTCCACAGTTGGCTTCTGTTCCTGAGCCTTGCCCGTGCCAAGCAAGTGGGGCTTAGATCTGAGAGTCACGACGGAAGCCTCGCTTCTCCCAGGGGGCTCAGCAGCCTCCTGCGTGCTCGCTTCCTCTCTGTCCAAGCCCCGTCCGACTAAGGGGTGTCCTCAGGGCACAGTCACCAACACAGGGATCCCTGCCCCTCTGTTTTACCAAGTAGGCAAACACACACTGCATTAGCCCTTTGTCTTGCCTTTCCCCACCTCCCACCAGGCCCAACGACGGGCGGGACTGTTCAGGTGGGCAAAGCTTCATGTCAGCTACGTGCAGCTGCGTGGGTGTGCAGAGCACCAGCTTATAAGGTGAGACAAGGCAGGTTGGCCCACGGAACCACAGGCTCCTTGAGGGAGGCAACGGTGCCTTTTGATAGGGCATGGTGTGCGTGACAAAGCCATCGTGACCACACTCTCAAAGCAACATGTTTACAGTTGGGACTACTCTGGAAAATCTCTTGTGTAGGGAGATTGTGTGCACTGTCTCCGGCTGAATCTGGGAGAGAGCGGAGCAGGCGTTCAGACAAGCTACATCCAATTGCTCAGTTATTTAGCTAAAGAAATCAAGGCAACATGGACAGGAAGCCAAATGGGCTGGACAGCCTAATGTGACCAGCAATCCCTGCAGATCACACGTCAACACCTTTTCCAGTGTCTGCCGTCCCTTTACAACTGCAGATTTACCTCAAAAATACACCAAGTCAGGTGTCTCCTCACAGAGGAGCCCACAGACAGTGTGTGCGGGCTCAGGATCATCCGGAGCTGGGCCAGGGAAGATCGGTCCTTTCTTTAGTAAGCAAATCTTTTTGTCTCCACTCTGACTGATTGCAAGGGCCTGCCGAGAGGTGGTGACAGTGACTGAGTCATATATATATATGAATTTTGAGGATGACACGGTGGTATGATCCCCACACAGAAGCAACATAAAGACCGAAGCAAGCTCCTTGGCTTCGAATATGAAGCTCACTAAAGTCACCTGTGCCTCTGACTTGCCTTCACTGTTCTTATGATGGATGTCTCAGCCCAGAAAGCCCTGCCCACCCCTGCAGCTTGACCTCCTCTGAGAAACTTTCTGACTGTTCTTGACTCATCTGGTGCTTCCCTTCCCTGAACTCCCAAAGCACCAGCTGCCTGAGTCTCCCCCTGACTCCCACAGCCTGTCTGTCTGTTAGGAGCTGGCTCTAGTCCTCATGGTTGAAAGCACCATCTCTGTCCGATCCCACATATCCATTTGGAACCCCTCCGAGCGCGGTGTGCATTTCTTCTCAAGCATCCCGTAGTGGTGACTCTTCCTTGGAGGGCTACCTTGGCCCTGCTGGAGCCATTTCACCAGCCTCCAAGCTGGAAGCCTGGGGGTGTTCCCTGTTTCCCCTGTTCCAAGGCACATGTCAGTCAGAATCTAGTCTCAGGAGACAGAAACCATATCAGTTATTTTAACAGAAAAAATATTAATATAAAAAATTATTAACTCCATATTTATAACGGAAAAGGCCAAAGGGAACATCAAGGTAACAATTATAAAGCAACTAATATTCTTAGTCTAAGAGAACAAAAAAGTGTCCTAAAATTACTAATACTTAAGATTGGAGGAAAACTCTCACAATCGGGGGCTGCTGCTGTACTTTGGCTGAAGGGAGGGACTCATAAAGCTGGGACCCAGACCCCTGAGAAAAGGGAGCCAGGTTACTGTTGGTACCATTTCTGGGGAGAACAATGGATCTGACCCAGGTGTGCAAGTGTTGAGAAAACCTTCCACTGGCTGCTGCTGGAAGAAGGAACTGCCATTACTGGGGTGAAGAAGCATTGCTGTGTGGTACCAATAGGAGCAGGAAATGCAATGAGGAACGGAAACAAACAGGAAGGAGCACTGGCAAAGCCAAATTGGGGGCTACCTTGCAGGATGGGATTAAATGTGTTCATCCTCAGAAACATTACCACCACATTATCGGCTGTGTATGTGGATCCCAGGGGCAACTTGACATCAACATGGGACAAAGCCAAAACTGAAAAATATGTCTTTCATTTTGATTCAACATGCCCATACCCCAAGGCCATACCCAGGAGGAATAAGCAGTGTTTCTATTTTATACCTAGCTTACTTCGTTATGGGAGACAATAAAGAAGATGCCTACTTAAGGCAATTAACCAGCAAGGACCTTGAATGTAGGAACTGCAGACCATCCCCAACAGAGAGGACTCCAGGGACCGGTTGGTACAACCTTCCCAGCCCCTCCATGATCAGACATTAACAGATGAGAAAAGAGACCTTCTGATGACCAAGTGATCAGAAGGTGGCAGGACTAGCCCTGGCATCAGCGCCATCTTTCATTTAGTGGGTGTTTACTGAGTCTCTGTTTTCCCAGCCACACATCAAGTTCTTGGGAAATATCAGTGAGTAAATATCTCAGGGAATCGGGAGATCTAGAACATAAGCCAGACTGTGGCAGAAAGGTTTTTATCTGTATCTCTTCCCTCCAAAGCTTCCTCTTTTTATTACCTAGTGGGGTGGGGCCTTCATTTTTTCACTTATTTTATCAGCAGACCTCATCATGAAACAAAACACAGTGAGTGGTTGTGGTTAAAAGGCAATGTTGGTGAAAGCAACACAACACAAGCACAATACACATTATGTTTTTTTCCCATGCTCCACTGGCCACCATAGTGCTGGCAACTCTAGGACCATCCTAGTTACAAACATCCTGCTCTCTGTGACATGTGTCTAATGGCCTAAGAAACTGTGTCAGGACGGGGTGTATATACACTGTGTGCTGTGTGTCCAGACTGCCCTTGGAAAGAGATGAGTGCCAGCACTGGATGGCACCACAGCTCCCCCTGGGGCTCTGGAGGAATGGCCTTCTCAGACACTGGTGGGAGGCCAAAGCAGGTTGAAAATTAGTAGTTCACCTAATTCTTCCATAAAAATAACAAACAACATTTTATTTATTTATTTATTTATTGTTTGAGACAGAGTCTTGCTTTATCAACCTCAGTAGAGTGCTGTGGTATCGTGACAGCTCACAGCAACCTCAAACTCCTGGGCTCAAGTGATCCTCTTGCCTCAGCCTCTGACAAGCTGGGATTACAGGCCCCTGGCGTAACTGCCGGCTATTTTTAGACAGGGTCTCGCTCTTGCTCAGGCTGGTCTCAACCATGCCACTCTCCTCAGCCTCCCAGTGTGCTAGGATTACAGGCACGAGCCACCACTCAGCTACAAAGGACATTTTAAGAGACCTAGTGGGAAGCCTTAGAGATAACAGAGATGTCGGAGTTTATCGCTAGGTTTCATTATCCACCTTTCCAATGATGCCAGGCCCAATTTCTGTGAACACACACAGGAAGGTGCTCTGAACCTATAAAATAAAAGAGGCAGGAAGGCCAGAAAGGAAGACAGAGGAGACACTGGAAAGTCTAGCTGTGGCTGCATTTATCCTTCACCTGAGTTCAAATCAAGAAACGAGGCCTGTTCTCAGTAATCCAGAGGATGAACTAAAAATTGGATTATCTCAGTCTATGTTTTTCCTTCTTTTATTTCTCCTCGATCTCCATATTTTAATCTTTTTTTCTGTAAATTATGGGACATGAAAGGGACAAAGGAAAGTTAAGTCTTTTCCAATTCTATTGGTCAATAGTTTAAGCCTTTTCTTTGTCGGATTTTCTTCAAAGCATTTGGTAACATATTTAATAAATTGAAATTCCAAGAATCCTAACATGTCCCACATAATCCTGGAAATTTGATCATGAAACACCTGGGAACCCCTTTAATACAGGGATACACAGAAAATAAGGGTGCAAAAATAGAAGCTTTGAAAACTCAATTAAGTATCCCAAATTAGGATTCTTTTTGAAGACTTTGTTTTACCTGTTTTGCATGTACACAGATGTGAGCACGTGTTCTTTCCTAAAGAAGCACCTTCAAAATTCAGGGAAGATAAGAAATCCGGGATGAATGTTCTTTCTCCTTTTTTTTTTTTTATTAAATCATAGCTGCATACATTAATGCAATTATGGGGTACAATGTGGTTTTATATATAATTTGAAATACTTTCATCAAACTGGTTAACATAGCCTTCACCGCATTTTCTTAAGTTATTGTGTTAACAGAATGAATGTTCTCTATCTCTTTTCTATTCATGTAGAATAGCTTCCTAACCTCTCCTAAGTACATGCAGGTCTCCACTGTGCTGAAAGTCCTCTAAGCAGTAAGATTTTACAACCTCTCTTACTCACTCATCCCACTGCTAAGGGCCCTACAGGCCAGTAAAACCTTTCTAAAAAGCAGTTTAGGAAAAAAAAAAAGTATCCCCTTTGTCTGTATAATTCTACTTCTATAGTTGTATCCTAATAAAATATTAAAAAATACTAACAATGCTGAATAAAGATATAAAGCTTTGTATATATGCAGTATTTTAATAAAAGTAAAGAATTATAAATGTACTAAATAATAAAAGAGAAAAATAGCAGGGAATAAGAATTCCCACATACGAAGGGAACTAGGCAGCCTGCAAAGGGGGCAGTTAACATTCCCAGGGAAAATCTTCAACTAGTAAGGGATGTAGATCAGTGGATAAACGTCTCAGCCTCCCAGCATGTAGTGCAATAATTCTGAGGTGCATTGCACGGAGTTCCTGAGAGGGTCTCCAGCAGGACTGGACCCCAGCTGCTGACGACAGCAAATGGCCCAGTAGCATACTCTGTATGTGCTTCCTTCTCTGTCCCACATGCACTGTCCCCTCCCTCCTGCTTTCTAAAATCTACTTTCCACTATAAGACCTAGACTCAAGTCTTCATTTCAGGCGCCAGTGAAAAGTGAGATAAAATTAAATCACTCCCCAAACCATAAATACCCCCTTGAGCTCAGGTTTTTGAATAACAAAAATTCAGGATGGGAGTGATGTACAAACAGCTTCTGTTTCATCCCCAACCAAAGCAAGAAAGCTCAAAATGAAAACAAAGGAGAGGACATGCACTGAGAATACATACAAACTAATCCAGTGAGTTAGCCTGTCCCAACATCACCATCACCACTGCCATTGTTGTTGTCAAACACCAGGGACGCAGACAGAGGTCATAGAGGGTCCCTCTGTGGGGACTCATACCCCTGCAAAAAGACTCATAGAGCTGTGCCTGTTTAAGGCAGTTCCTCAACCGAACATAATTCTCTTCTTGCTCCAGCTACTTAAAGGGGCTTTAGAGACCACAGCCTTATACCCACCAAAATATAATACTGAACACCAAGGGCAGGAGGACTTTAAATAGTTATGAGTTTCCTGTTCTCAATTTGGAGCCCAAGTCACATCCAGACAGACAGTTGCTCCTCTTTTCCTTGGTTATAATTTCTTGAATTTCTTCATGAATTTCAGACTATGCTTCAGGGGGGTGGAGAGGGATTCTGAAGCTGGGAAGGGAGCCTGACAAGGTGTAGTCCCAGGACTCTGACTGGGAACTCAAAGGGAAGAAGGTATCCTTGGACAAAATCCCACATTCCTATCCTTGGATCCCCTGCCTAGAAATTGGGACTTCCTCTGGAGTGTTTGATAAAAACAGACAAGAGACATGTGGAACCAACCAAAGTTTTAGGACAGAGGTTACAAAGTCAAGTGTCTTCAGGTCCAGGTGGGTCGTATAAGCAACGTAGGACACTGTGGAGGCAACAGCAAGTTACAGTGTGCATGCCCGTGCTCCTCTTACAGATGTTTCAGAGCTCTAGCCAGTTGGGATCCAGTTTTGACAGACATCGAAAATTTTTAAGAGCAATAATAAGCTAAATATCTAGATTTTACATGGTACATAAAACTTCTGACTTCTCAAAGGTGGCAACTAGTTCAAATGTGCTTGGTTCACCCCCTTTGGGCTGCATAGTATGTCAAAGAAAACACGGCTGTGGACTACGTTTGCCCCCTAGGCCAACAACTGACGTGAGTTATGAGAATAAAAATACCTTCTGTGATGGAGAATGGACTGAAAGCTCATGGTAATAGGCAACTATGAAATTTTGAAAAGCAGAAAGACTAGACAAAGATTTTAGGGTATGAGTCGTAAATAGGCAAGAGGGATTGAATTCAAATTTATAAGCTTATGATGTTTAAAGTAATTCGGGGGTCAGTTTCAGCACCTAATATTATGAGGTTTAAAAGATAATGGTGCTGTCAAGGCATGGTGTGCACTGGACCTATTAGCTGCCTTCTTCCTGCCCCAGCTTAACTGCCTGAGTAGCATCTCATTTAGAACTAGTAGGTTCTGTGTCCCAGCCCTACTTTCTTACTCCCATTTCCCCAAAGACTCCCTTTTATAAGAAGTCTAAAACTGCCAAGCACCCCCCCCCCAAGTCAAGGAGAAGGATAGCCCTCAGAAAGAGGCAAAGGCCCCTGAACAGAGATAATAAGCTGCCACCAAGGATTAACAAACCTCTTAGGAAAATGAAGCTTTACTATTGACACTTTGATGGGACCCAAAAAAGGATCCAACCCCCCTCCCTGCCTGGAGACTAGAGGGAATGAGGGGGAATGGAAAGCTAAAAGCAGGTCTGCCTCAACCTGCATATGATTTTTTGAGTTCAGAGTCAAGCACATTGTAAGCCATATAATTTGTTTTCTATTTCAGATTACATGGGTACAAATGTTTCAGTTCCATGAATTACTTTCATACCGTTTGAGTCAAAGTTACAAGTGTGCCCCTCACCTGGATAGGGACCACTGCATGGTAGAGGTACGCATTTAGCCCTCCTGCCCCCTCCCACCTGCTTACTTTCCATCCAGTTTTGCTACCAAATGTGCACATGAGTATTGATGGATTCATTCCAAAAACAAGCTAATAATTCAACCTATGTCATTATGAAATTGGAATACTGGCTATCTCCATAGTACGATGGAGATGAATAAAATAATTAGCTCAAGCTCTAGTGAAGTGCTTGACAAACTACAGCCCACAGGCCAATGCAATAAAGCTGTATTAGAACACAGCCACGACCATTTACTCACTTTTTCCTGAAAAGACTGAAAGGTGCTATCTGGCCCTTTACCTCTCAACGGGCTCTTGCAAGTGACCCATCACTTTGCATATCTCATGGGTCACAATTGCTTACCTCATACAGGGCTTTCATCAATAAATATTGGATGTCCTAGTTGCTAGATTCAAACTTTTTATATCCCAAGTTTTTCTCATTAACTTCAATACAAGTTTTCTTCTGTCAAGCTTTGGACATCTACTAGGTGGATCTCCCAGCACTATTACTTTTATTCTGCTTTCCTCTGGTTTTACCCTAGACCATATGTATGATGGTCTAGGGGAAACAGGACCTGGCAGAGTGCCTGGCACATGGGAGTTATTCAATAGTAAAAACATGTTCTACATAAATTTAGCAAAAATGTTGAGGGTGGAATTGATGACTGGCACCCAAATGAAGCCTTCTCCCCAAGACAATATCAACGTGTACACAACCTTGCTACAACCTACTACCACAGATACACTTATATCTGTGATACAACTGTAACATATTACTGCAACCTAATAGCACAAAATACATCACTACACCATGGTACCTCAAGATGATCAGTTCTGGATCCAGGACCACCTGCCATCACATCTTTAAGCAATAAATTGCCATGTCTTCCCACCCTTACACTGAATAAGACCAAATTTTACCACTGGAAAGGTAATCAGAGAAACCCAAGAAGCTCACTAATATCTTAGAAATAAGAAAAGTCCTGGTGTCTACCCAAATTGGTGAATAAAAATACAGTTTATGTCTTTTCAAGTTTCTCCATCTTTCATGTCCTAAAGAAGATAGGAGAATTGAGTTTTTAAGGCCTCAACCTTGCAGATTAGCTTTGGCCTTGCTGGAATATGGTTTTCAGATTGTACAAAAGATCCCTTAGGAGAGGCAAACTGTGCTTAGCAGAACTTCTGCAGTTTAATAGTAATGGATTGGGGTAAGAAATGATCTGGCATCTTTACATAAGTTACACAAAGTTCAAGTTCAATTACACAAGGGATTCCAAACAGCTGTAAAAATTATTTGACCCCAAATTTCCCCAACACTGTGTGATATCTAAATTATTAGGAGAATAATAAGGACGTTGTCCTTTTAGAAGTTCCAAATTCATACATACATGCCATTCTAGACCTCTGTCACATTTCTGTTCTTCCTCATGTTTACAACTCCTGGGCTTCATGTTGGTATGACCTGGGCTTGTTCCTAAAAAAATGTGTATCTTCATTGCTGCCAACAAACGGAAAGAGAAATGTGACCTGATGGTGACCTGGAGCTGTTTCCCTGGGCTCAGCCTGCATCTGGCCCAGTTTAAAGGGTCTATCAAAGCAAGTAAGCTCTTTTCACCTCCAGAAAGCATCTCAGAATTTCGCTAGTCAATATCTAAAACCAGGAAAACCAAGAAACCATATGTTTCCTCCTGTCTCACTTGGTTCTCCTCCACTCACCACACTCTTATTACATGAAAGAAAAAGGCTAAGTTACTAGAGTCACCCAAGCTCACCCTTTGACTAAACAATAACACCAAAAAACACCATTTGTCAGAGAAAGGAGAGAAATTTTATTTAGAGAGCCCGGGGCAGAGGGGAAAAATCGGCAATGATTATGGTGGTCTTGGGCCTGAACTGGAAGCCTTGTGTGTTGTTGTCCATGGAAGAAGACATGACATGGAAAATCATGGATCCTAACAGCTTCTTCCACCAGAACATTGATGTACCCTGCTGACTAAGGACACAAATGAAAATGTTTAACATCTGCATTCTAGAGACCCATGTGTTTTTCATATAAGGACCTTCCCAACTCCATTTCCTAGGGATTTTGTCAGATGCAGGATTTCAAAAAGTTTGAGACATCCAACTTCCCAGGTCCAGAGATTGAAACCCATCTGTCCCCCAAGTGGGCAATCTCAGAGGAAGGCTCCAAAGGTCAGAGAAGACAGGCGGTGAACACAGACAGCCTGGCTCTTCACAGGACTAGTGGGGAAACAGCTGGTGAAGATTTAGGGGGAAGGTGTGGGAAGGGGTAGCTAGAAAAGAATGGGGGCCATACTTTGGTAAGTGAATGGACAGCTTTGCTTTTGACAAAGGCATGACATTTTGGAAAATTAGGCAAACCAAGATGACAGTTCCTCTGTTTGTGAGAGTCCTTGTTGCAGTCAGAAAATGTAACCAATACCTTCTCTTTTTGATCCTTTTCTGAAATAACCTCCTTGCTTTTTGTCTTTGTGGGGGATCCTTCAGATGACATTCTGAACACCTACATCTACAAAGGTTCACCATCGTCTTACATTCCCCAGCTCTGGTCAGCAGTGGGGTTCTGGTTGAAACAGCAGCTTCTGTCTGCCCCCCGTTTTCCCTTCCCCCACCCCAAGTCCATTTGTCCAAAACAGTCCATCCATCACTTCCTTCATATAAGTGACTGTGACATGGGCCCTCCTGGCAAAAAAACATAATGATTGGTGATACCTTGTCACAATGGTTGCAGGTCAACAGGAGAGCTGGGTGGGTAGGTAGAGGAGTACTAAGATGTTGGATAAAATTAAGAAAGCATCTGTAAAGACTCCTTGAGACAACTGGCTGCCCATCAGTATAGCCCATAGGAACTCCCAGGAATGAGAAAAACATGTCAAATTCTCTGCTTTTCAAACAGAGTCCAGCCTTTTCAAAGCCTTTGTCTTCTAGTACCTTCAGGCATACATTCCTAGTTTCACTGTCTTATTTCTAGAAAGGGCTCTTGAACAAGGTCTTGAATAATGTGGAACTTTTTAAATGAATTTATTCAAGGATAATTGACATACAACAAACTGTACATATTTTAAGCATATAATTGATGTTTTGACATAGATATATACCCATGAGCCTATCACTACAAAGCAAGATAAGTATATCCACCACCCACAAAAATTCCCTGCGCCCCTCTGTAGTCTCTCCTTCCTGCTCCTCCCAAGCCCCATGCTGACCCCCAATAATGTGGAATTCAAAGCTCTAGTCTCATTTTTTAAATCCACTACCTTGTCAATCACCCAGAGACCCAAAGATATATCTTCTACCTCAAGAAGTGTGATGTTTGGCAAGAGAAGACATGCATACACAAATAAAAAATTCCAGACAGAATCTGGCAAATGATATAAAAATGTGCCCAGAAGGTATATTCTGGGAGTTCATGGAAAGAAGTCACCACAGAGTGTAGACCCTTTATTTCGAGTTTGAATGACATACAAGAATTCAAT
This sequence comes from Arctocebus calabarensis, assembly GCA_963573935.1. NCBI lineage: Eukaryota > Metazoa > Chordata > Mammalia > Primates > Lorisidae > Arctocebus > Arctocebus calabarensis. The sequence goes on along the minus strand of CAUYON010004693.1, from coordinate 4,442 downwards.
AGGTGAAAATGCTGCAAAAAATCATATAATTCACTGAATTTCCCTTGAACATCTGTACTTTTTCTACTTTTTAAATTAATGCAATGTGGCTAGAAGAGCAGAGGTTACCCGATCAGTAGAATAAAAGATGTATCGGGAAAGTGAGGTTGGGAATGGGGAGTGGGCATAAAAACTGAAATATTGTGTTAAAAATGTCTATGACAAGCAGACAATAAGGAGTTTCCCAGACTTTTCAAACAGAAGAAAGGCATGATTAGATTTGCTTTAGGAAGTTTGTCTGGGGCTGTAGTTTGCATGAAAACAAGAGACAAAAGCTGCCTCCCCAATAATGTAGCCCAAAAGTAACAAGGATAGCCCAGGGGCTGCCACCCTGGATCACAATATGTAGGCCTCATAAACAGAGACTCAACCAAGATCACCAAGGAGAGGGGAAGAGTCCAAGGAGTCACAGGCCTAAGTAATGTGTCCACGGGGTGTTGCCACAACCAGAAGGAACAGGTTGGCAGAGAGACCACAAGAGATAAGTTATCCCCTCTCTTTACAGTCTGGTTCAACACATTCCCTGAACAAAGGCTTGAATGATTCACCCCCTTCAAAAAGACCACCCTCTTGTAGGGGCAAGAGATGAGATAATCTGAGCACCTCCCACAGCCTCTCTGCTATTCTTACCTCCTGCAAACTCTAAAAGGCAAAGAATTCTACAGTTCTCCCACTATTTTTTTTTTTTTAATCATAAGACCTAAGGTTTTAATCCTGGGGAAAGCAACAAAGGCAGAAAAGAGGAGAAAGAGAGAGGAACAAAGAGAAGGAAGTGAAGTTGTGTTTGAGCTGTGTGTGTACGTATCTATAAGGCTAAAAATTTATTCTATCTCCCCCCTCTGTGTCAAAAATTACCAAGAATCAGTCTTTTTCCACCCCAAAAGCACACAGACATTTCAGCCAAAAGGATCAGCATCTGTGATCGTAATTGTACATCCTAGAGATGATTCAATACAGCAATAAAGTTATTCTTTCACATTTGTGCAGTGGATCTACAGGACCCCCCCAACCTCGCCTCTGGTCCTTTGTGTTTTGAGCTGTTTTCTAGGCATACAAAGGGGTATGAGTCAGTGGGAGGGAAATGAGAGGAGCTGCTCTCCCGTGATCCCAAATTTTGATTTTTTTTTTTTTATTGAATCATAGCTGTGTACATTAGTTCAACCATGGGGTACAGTGTGGGGGCTTCACATGCAATCTGAGATATTTTATCAACCTGATTGACATACTGTTCATGATATTTTCTCGTTCACTATATGAAAACATTTTTGATCCTTATTTAGAAGTTTTCTCCTGACCCTTCAAATATGTACCACACATATGATCTCACCCTTTGTCCCATCTCCCCCCACCCTCTCTCTCTCCTTCCCTCCCTCTCCCCTTTCCCCGTCTTCCTGTGCAATAAATGGGTTGTAGCCTTCACTTGAACGATAAAGAATTTGTCTCATATTAGGGGTGTATACATTGGATACTTTTTCTTCCATTCTAGAGATACTTTGCTAAGAAGAACATGTTCCAGCTCCATCCATGTAAAAATGAAAGAGGAAAAGTCACCATCTTTCTTTAAGGCTGCACAATATTCCGTGTACAAGGCTGGTTCAATATACATAAATCAATTAATGTAATCCAACACATAAACAAATTAAAAAATAAAGACAACATAATTCTCTCAATTGATGCAGAAAAAGCCTTTGATAATATCCAACATCCTTTCATGATCAGAACACTAAAGAAAATGGGAATAGAGGGGTCATTTCTTAAATTGATAGAGGCTATCTACAGCAAACCCACAGCCAATATTGTATTGAATGGAGTTAAATTGAAATCATTCCCACTTAGATCAGGAACCAGGCAATGTTGCCCATTGTCCCCATTGCTCTTTAACATTGCAATGGAAGTTTTAGCCATTGCAATTACGGGAGAAAAGGCAATCAAGGGTATCCGCATAGGATCAGAAGAGATCAAACTTTCACTCTTCGCAGACGATATGATTGTATATGTGGAAAACACCAAACTTTTAAAGAGGAACTAATTCCTATATTACTTGACCTTTCCAAAACATAGAAAAAGAAGGAATACTTCCCAACACATTCTATGAACCAAATATCACCCTGATCCCCAAACCAGGAAAAGTCCCAACTAGAAAAGAAAATTATAAACCAATGTCTCTAATGAAGATTGATGCAAAAAATATTCAATGAGATCCTATAAAACCGAATTCAACAACATATCAAATAAATTATACACCACTACCAGGTTGGTTTCATCCCAGGGTCCCAAGGATGGTTCAATATACGTAAATCCATAAATATAATCCATCACATAAAAAAAAAATCAAAAAAACAAAGACCATAGGATTCTCTCAATAGATGCAGAAAAACTTTTTGACAATATCCAGCATCCTTTCTTGATCAGAATTCTTAAGAAAATAGGTATAGAGGGAATATTTCTTAAACTGATAGAGGTCATCTACAGCAAAACCACAGCCAACATCGTTTTGAATGGAGTAAATTTGAAATCATTTCCACTCAGATTGTGAACCAGACAAGGATGCCCACTGCCTTCAATGCTTTTTAACATTGTAAAGGAAGTCTTAGCCACCACAATCAGGCAAGGGAAGGCAATCAAGCAGATCCAAATTGGACCAGAGGAGATCAAACTCTCACTCTTCACAGATTTGATTATATATCTGGAAAACCCCAGGGAATCAACTACAAAACTCCTAGAAGTGATCAAGGAATACATCAAAGTCTCAGGATAAAAAATTAACATTCATAAATCTGTAACCTTTATATATGCCAACAATAGTTAAGGAGAAAAAAACAATCAAGGACTCTATCCCCTTTACAATAGTGCCAAAGAAAATGAAACATCTGTGAGTGTATCTAATAGAGGATGTGAAAGATCTCTATAAAGAGAACTATGAAACTCTGAGAAAAGAAATAGCTGAAGGTGTTAACAAATGAAAAAATATACCATGCTCTTGGCTGATAAGAATCAACATTATTAAAATCTACAGATTTAATGTGATCCCTATTAAAGCACCTCTGTCATACTTTAAAGAACTGGAAAACTTAGTACTTCATTTTATATGGAAACAGAAAAAACCTCCATATCCAAGACATTACTCAGAAATAAGGACAAATTGTGAGGAATCATAATTCCAGACTTCAGAGTATACTATAAATCGATAGTGATCAAAACAGCATGATATGGTCACAAAAATAGGTGGGTATATGTATGGAAGAGAATTGAAGACCCATAGGTGAACCCAGACACTTATCGTCATTTGATTATTGATAAGCCTAGTAAAAATATAAATTTTGGGGAAATATTACCTGTTCAATAAATGGTGCTGTGTGAACTGGCTGCCAACCTGCAAAAGACTGAAACTAGACCCACACCTTTTGCCTCTAACAAAAATTGACTCTCACTGGCTAAAGACTTACAATTAAAATTGAAACTATAGGCTCAGCACCTGTGGCTCAACAGGCTAAGGCACCAGCCACATACACTTGAGCTGGTGGGTTCGGATCCAGCCCGGGCCCACCAAACAATGAAGACGGCTACAACCAAAGAATGGCCAGGTGTTGTGGCAGGCGCCTGTGGTCCCAGCTACTTGGGAGGTGGAGGCAAGAGACTCACTTAAGCCCAGGAATTGTAGGTTGCTGTGAGCTGTGATGACATAGCACTCTATCAAAGGTGACAGATTGAGGCTCTGTCTAAAAAGAAAAAAAAACAAAACAAAAAACTGAAACTATAAAAATTCTTAGAAAGAGTGCAGGGGAAACATTTGAAAAAATTGGCCTGGGAGAATACTTTATGAGGAGGACACCCCAGGCAACTGAAGTGACATCCAAAATACACTACTGGGATCTGATCAAATTAAAAAGTTTTGCCTTGCCAAGAACACACTAAGTAAAGCAAATAGACAGCCCTCAGAATGGGAAAGGATTTTCTCAAGTAATATTTTCAACAAAGGTCTAATAACCAGAATCCACAGAGAACTCAAACTTATTACTAAGAAAAAAACAAGTGATCCCATTTCATTGTGGGCAGGAGACATGAACAGATGCTTCTCTGAAGAAGACAGGCACATGATTTACAGACACGTAAAAAAATGCTCATCATCTTTAGTCATTAGAGAAATGCACACCAAAACTACTCTGAAATACCATCTAACTCCAGTAAGAGTAGTCCACATCACAAAATCCCAAAACTACAGATGTTGACATGGATATGGAGAAAAAGGAATACTTCTTTTTTTTTTTTTTTTATAATTTTATTGAATCATAATTCTGTACATTGGTGCAATCATAGGGCACGATTCATATACATTTAGAAATGTTTTGATCGTACTGTTACAGTTAGCCTTCATGGCATTTTCTTGATCACTATATAAAGAC
>CAUYON010004692.1:0-19974 GCA_963573935.1 Arctocebus calabarensis | reverse complement strand
TTACAGCCTTTGTATTAACCTGGATGGAAGTGGAACACATTATTCTTAGTAAAGCATCTCAAGAATGGAGAAGCATGAATCCCATGTACTCGAGTTTGATATGAGGACAATTAATGACAATTATTGACATGGTGGGGGTGAGGGAAGGGGAGAGCAGAGAGTGGGGTCTTGGGGTCTACTTGTACTTTTCAATGGGCAAACTCGATCACAGCCAGAGAGCAAGAGAGTCTCTAGGCAAAGAAGTCCCTCCTGGGACACAGAGCTGAATGGAGAAGGGTAACAGGCTGGACAGATGGTGGAGAAGATGCAGCACGATCCCTCATTCTCTTTGCTCTAACCGTCTATGGAAAACTTACCGATGACAGCAATCTGTCCCCAACCATAACTGGAAGAGCAGGTTCTTTCTTAAGGCTTCCCAACTGGAATGTGGCTTATTGAAAATGTGGTTTGGTATTTTCTGTATAATTTTAAATCTTACTGAAACTTCTTTGTTGTGATTAGACTAATGAATTAAATAAAAGTAAAACACACACCACATTTCAAAAGGTATGACCCTTGCTCTTGGTACCTAAATTCTGGGCACCTGAATTCTTGTCACCTAAATGACTCTGGGGACTGACTGAATTAAAATCAACAGTAGGGTAGACAGGAAAAGTAAGATGTGAGGAACATTTAGATAGCACAAGCAACAGGTTTTAATGAATATTTAGATGTTGAGGTCATAAACGCTGACATGTTGGAGAGTAAGGTAGAAGAAGCCATTGCCTGGGTAAGAGAGATCCAGGCAAGAAGATGGCTTCTCTTCCTCTGCAGAATCACCTGTCCTTTCCACTCTTTTGTTAAAGCCCTGAGGTTCCTCTTTCCCTGGTAAGTGGACTCAGGAGGAAACATTCATATTGATGGTCTCTTGGCAGCTGAGGTCTATTCTGGCCCAGGTCCCCAACAGAGCTGCCACCTTGGAAACTCAGCAAGTAGTTTGGACTAACTCCCGATTAACTAGAAACTTTGCAATCTCAGGAGAGGGATAATTAGCATGAGTAGTGCAATTTGGCTCGGTGCTCAACTGAAAGCTGCAAGGAGACAATCAACATCAAAGAGCCTCCTGGTCCGGAAGTCTGCAAGGAAGTGGTTAAGGACGGAGAGATTTTGATTGTGTGCTTTTAATTTTCAGCTGAACCAGCCCCTAATTGAAACAATATCATTTATTACAAATTTGTCCCCATGTGGTCTCTGGGCCAGTAATCCGCTACAGATAAGGATCCCTAGCATGGAGTTGTTTATGACAGTGTTCTCAGTCTTATGTTGCAGTTACAAGGCAGTGTGGGATGGCTTGTTTTGCTGCTAAGATATCAAGTGCAGCTGGCAAATTTATTGGGTATGCCCCTCCCTATCCAAACAGATTGCACTTCTCTTCCTCCCTTGCTGATGGCATCCCCTGCAAAGAATAGCAATAATTAAGAAGTCTGGACACCAATGTCCTAAAAGGAGAGTGATGTGCTTCTAAAGCTAAATGTGTGGAAAAGCTTTCCAAGGATTTACTCAGGCTAAAGACTTTTCAGACACTTTCCTAAACAAATTGATAAATGTCTATTGAGCTATTTCTATTGAGCTCCTGTGGTGTTCTGGGGACACAAGGCACATTTAGATACAGCCTCTGCTGTCAAATAGCACAGAATTAAGTTAGAAAGACAAATGCATACACATAAGCAGATGAGTGACAATTTAAGTCAACCAGGGGACTTGGTTCCACTGAGCTTAAGTGCATCCTAGAATATCTCTGAGCTGTATTATCCCAGGGACTTCCTCTGTAAAAGGGCACCAAAATGCCTAGCTCATAGAATTATTGTAGGAATTAAAATAAAGATTGCTTGGTGAAAGCACTTTAAGAGTAAAAGTATTCATTGTTACTTATTGCAAATTGCAAAAGTAAACTAAAAATATTAATTTCAATGATGAAAAATGCATTTTTGGCATTTCCACTGACGACAATTATCTGATTATCAAAAACTCACTTGAAAAAACCAGGAAAATGTTATGCTATTGAATGAAAGATCAAGAATAAAAATTTAAGCATGGTACAAATTTAATTTTTTTAAAACAACACATAGGGAAAAATGCAAAGAAACATCATAATGTAAAATTAAATGTTTAATGTTATGAAAACTGCTTCCTTGGCAAAAACACCTGATGTTTAGATCTTCTAAATAGGTTCAAAAGGACATAGGATTCTTTAGAGAAATGGTGCTAATTCCAAGGCTGGAACTAGGAGAGTATAATTTGTGCTGAGAACATTGTCTTGTCTTAAACAGTATTGAAATGCTCAAAAAAATGAAAGGGACATGTTAAAAGGATATAGAAATTATCTGGGAAGGATTCCCACTGCCCAAATCTAGGACAGTTTGAGAATCTGAATAAATAATAGTAATGAATCATAACTCATGAAATATAATAAGAATCCAAGAGCCCATATCAAAAAAAATTAAATATGAAAATTAGTCAATAAATTAATTGGAGAGAACAGAAAATTCTTTATTATAATAGAATGTCAACTAACAAATGTATGAAAAATATAAAATTATAAAATTCTTATTTGAACACAATAGTAGTGATAAGTGATTTAAACAAACGTTATTGATATATGCCAAAACTAGCAGGTGAAATTTTGATGAGAAATAGGATAAGTATGTAGTATCAAAGTATCTGCTCAAAAAGTACTTATTAATTTCAAATGGGAAAACAGTGACTTTACCTGAAGAAGCCTATAGATTCCACCTTAGCTAAGCGATCAAAGTTAATATCCTTTGTAATGGGACAAATATATATCCTGTGGCTGATACAATGCAATGAGAAGGATATAAGGTTCATTCTGTGATGTTCATGCCAGAACTTCACATATGAATCCAGTTATTAAAAACAAAGTCATACTTAAAATGAGGAACAGTGTGCAAGCACTGACCAGTACCCTTCAAGAGTATCAAGGTCATGAAAGAAATGCCAAGAAGTCTGAGGAGCTAAAGACCCCAGTTGAAAAGAGACTAAAGAAACACAATAATTAAATGAAATTCATGATCCTAGATTAGACCTTGGAGAAAAAGTATTTTTTCTTTTGCCATAAAAGACATTTTTTGAAAAATTAGATATTTGATGTAAGTCTATAGATTAGATGATAGTATTATACCAATGTTAATTTCCTAATTTTAATAGACTTTAGTTATGGAAGACATTATCATTTTTTAAAGTAAATACAACCTAAACCATTTAGGAATAAAGAGGTATCATATCTCCAACACATTCTTAATTGATTCTTAAGAAATAATAATTATATGAGTATATATATATATATATATACACACAAACACAGTATATAACTAGAATGATAAAATATATGTGGTAGGATGGTGCCTGTGAGTCAAAGGAGTAAAGCGCCGGCCCCATATACCAGAGGTGGTGGGTTCAAACCCAGCCCCAGCCAAAAACTGCAAAAAAAAAAGGTGGTAAAACGTAAATATTTAGGGAATTTGAAAGAAGCATATGTAGAATAATTTGAGCTAGTCCTACAATTTTTCTGTTTGAATAATTTAAAAATGAAAAAGTGGTGTTGGTTAGTGGAATTACTTTGTCTTCTTTATACTAGACTTTCCTTCATTTCTCACAATTTCTATAGTTAATATATACTAGGTAGATAAATGAAAGATAGATATATACATATCTGAAATACACCCCATTAGTGCTACTCCCATTGTACTTTATGTACTTCTCTTTTGTAATACATTGGATATAATATAATTATGACTGTTTCCTTCAGAAAAAGAATCCTCCTACTCACTTCAGCTTCCAAAGGGCAGAAGGTAAGTTCTCCTTAAAAAGGAAATCAGATAGAAACTATTTAGTAAACCTTAGGGACCTAACCCAGGGGGCCTGAGACAAGACCACTCTGGGTACCAAGGAGCAGCTAGTCCAATAATAGCTGCTCCTTGGTACCCAATAACAAAAATCCAAAAATGTCAGAGGTTTTTAACAAACAAAGACTTATTTCTTATTCATATTACTTTTTGCATGAAGATTACCTGCATTTTGGGCTCGACTGCACATGGCTTCCCAAACTGGCTTCCCAGACTGGGAAAGTATCTCTAGCTTGATATCTTAGCAAAGGAAAAAAATCATGACAGCTTGTGGAAACACGCAATGGGGCTTAAAGCTTTGGTTCACATATGGCGCATTGAGGTTTCACTCACATTTCATTGATCAGAAAAATTAACATGACCAAACTGAAAATTGGGCATGGATACATACTCCTCCCATAGAGCCACTGTGCAAATCATAGACCAGAGGCAGAGATATGCAATCTCTTGGAAAGTTTGGCAGCCATGACATGATAATCCCCAGTATGTGTCTTAAATATTTGTTCTCCTCTCTTCTGCACATAAAATACACCTATCTTCCAAGGGAGAGAGCCAGAAGTCTCATGAGTCTCATTACGTTAAAGTTCCAGGTTCTTTGAACTTTATATCAAATGTGATAAAAATGTGAATCCTCTTTTTCTTTGCAGTTTTTGGCTGGGGCTGGGTTTGAACCCGCCATCTCTGGCATATGGGACCAGCGCCCTACCCCTTTGAGCCACAGGTGCTGCCCTAAAAATGTGGATCCTCTTGATCAAAAGGCTTATGAACCAAAACTAAGCAAAACAAAATAAAAGCTATTTTTTCTTTCTCAAATTCAACATACATTGGAAGACAGGGCCAGGAAAGCTATAATGAATTCTCCCATTTGTAAAGGAGAAGAATTGAATAATGTGGTCCCAGTGGTCACTGGTCCATAGCCATTCTGAAATGTGGCTGAGAAAATATTGCAAAAACCATACCTGGGTTTGTTAGATATCAATTCTTCCCCCCTGGGTGCAGTCACTGCTCTTCATAGCTCTTGGCTTCCCACTTAAATAATCCCTTCTTTTACTATTATCTTCTTTGAATACATGGGTAGAGAACACAAAAGAATATCCTCTCCTTGAGAGCTGAGTGGTAGAAATTTGGAGGCCCTAAAATTACTTTTGTGTCCTTAATAGCCACGGTCTCATAATTCAGGTGAATGATTCTTTTGGAAATAAAACACCCTCAAAATTATTGGCCTTTTCACCAACCAATATTATATACCAATAGCCATACTCAGAAATCTTTTGTAGACAGGCTTCTGTTTCTAGAATAAATTGAAGGTACTTCAAAGTTATTATAACTTAATGAGAGAGAAACACTTAGTTTTATTTGTTTAAACTAGTTTGTCCAATTTAAATAATTTACTAAGGTTCACTTAGTAAACTGATGTAAAAAAAATTGTATATGGTCTTTATAAATCAGAGGTTTTAACAAAGGAAATGGAGGTCACATTCTTGATATGAACTTTGACTTGGGACCATAGCATAATTACCTTTTGTTGCTCAACACAATTCTAATTTTACTTTTATAGGTTACACATGTGAATCAGTTATATCCCACAAGTTATGAAAGGTCTAGATTCTCTTTTCCTTTTTATTCTCGCTTGAAGACTGACCATGTCCTTCTGAACTCATCTCTTTTTTATAGTACCTTGTTTTTATAGTACCTTGCTATGAATGAGCAAGCCATACAGATCTCATTCCATTGGCCAACCTCTTCACCTAAAGCTACAACTTTATTATTAGGTATAAAGTATGTGTCTTCCAAGGTATCTCAGCATATAGTTTTCTAAATATTTAGCCACTGCCTAACGTGAGTCACTATGTTGCCAGATTGGATACTAGTTTCCCCACTACCCACTGCTTGACTCTGAAGCCAATGCCACATAATTTTTAGATTTTGTTTTGTTTGTTATGGTAACCCCCCACATCTGGTATCAATTTCTGTCTTAGTCGGCTTTCACTGGGTAAGACAATGGCAACAGCCTAATGTCTCAGTGACTTCTAAAAACAAAGATTTGTTTTTGCTCAGAGTTATATGAGCCTCACCTAGTGAAACTGACTGATACACTTATCTACTAGGAATGTGAGCTCCAACGGAAGGCCTTAATGCCTAGAGATGGTGTTATAGTTACCAGGAAATACTACAGGAGGGAAAAAACTTCCTCCTTCTCCCACTGCTTTTCTTAATACAGTGAATTACTTCACCATCACCATCTATCTGGCTTCCCCAAACTATAAATAGATAGATGAGTAATTCTCTCTTTCTCCCTTTCCTTTACTCCGTACAGCATCCAGCCATCAAGTAACATCCGTGGCAACTAGACCATTACCTGACTCATTGTGTAGTCTCTTTGTTTGTTGTTTTTTATGTTAATATACAAAAATATCCAAGCAAGGAAAATCTAATGTTTAAAAAAGTCCCTATTCCAAAGCAGGGACAATAGCCCCTACCTCTCTTAAGTAATAATACAAAGAGCCAAATCCAGGTCTGTGTCACTGAAATGCTCCTGCCCTTTGTATATGCCATATGCCTCTATCTGTGATGACTTTGGGGCTAAACTTAGCAAGGATCATAAGAATAAGCCCAGACAGATCCTAGTCTGCCACCACTCCTCTCCAGCTAAGCATTCACATATACTATCTATAAGGAACAACACGGCCCAGTTACTTTGTAAAACTAACCTGGAACACATGCCCAGGATCATCTTCATCTTTATTTAAAGAACTCCAGAGAATCCCTGCAAGAAGTATTGGTCCCTCCCACTAAACTCTAGAATTACCCAGGATGAAGAGTTATATGTTGTTGACTTAATTATCTAGCCATTCTTCTCATTAGTCAAGAAATTATAGGAGTAACACAGCATTATGAGTCTCATACCTGAGAAATGTATCACAGATTGTAGTAGGTAGTGTTCAAAGATAAGATGATCCCCAATGAATCCTATCACCCACTATTCATGTCCTAGTCTCCTCCCACATTGAATATGAGTTGGTCTGAGACTTGCTTCGACCAATAGAATATAACATTATACTATTCCAAATCTAGGCCTAAGCTATGAGAGTATGTGGCCACTTTTGTACTTTTAGGATCCCCGAGCTGTCATGGAAAAAAAGTCTATTTGGAGAACCCAAGTGGAAAGGCCACATGGAAAGAGGGTCATCTTAGAGCAGATGAGGAAAAAGAGAAAGACCCAGCATTCTCAGCAACCAGTGGAGTTTAGCCTTTCTGCCAACCTTTTGGGATTCTTATGGCTATTGTACAAGGTCAAATGAAATAATGTTAAAAAAGGTGCTGTCTAAACTGGACAAGCACACAGGGTTATGTTCTCTCACATTCAATCAATTATAAGTGTATGCTGAGTATTGAGCTCAGCCGGGCTGTGGAAGATAGAACAGGGAAGGGGATGTCAACCATATACTGAAGGATTTCTTATTGGAGAACAAAACAAACTTGTGTGCAGAGACAGTGTGTGTTCAGACATTCTCCCACTCAGCTGCCATCAGAACCACAAGGATGAGGTGGCGGGAAGCAAAGAAGGTCAGGGGTGGGGGTGGGCTGGGGGTGGTGTGTGCCTCTGAAGGTCAGAACACATAATGAGGCTGTCACACCACCTCTCCTAGGGGAGGTGGATTTGTTATGGACAATCTGGGGAAATCAACTAACTTGTCATGGGCTTTGCTGGTGAAACTCCATTGCCAAGGAGCAGGGTCTTAGAGGAGAGAAAGCAAGGTGATGCAGCGCTATCCACAGGTGCTAGAATTCCAGCCAATCCTTCTCTCTGGGACACAAGGAACTTTTTGAAACCAGTCATCCTCTGAAATGGCCCTCAGTTCCTGGAAATGCCTTCTAGTCCTTGGAAAAAGATCAAAAGTTCCTGGAAAAGAGCCACAACAGGGGCAAGACTGTAGATACACTAATAGAAAGAAAGCGCCATGGATCCACACTGCATGATGCCAAGAACTAAAAAGAAAATAAATGCGCAGAGTTTAAATCCCCTCCCGGCTCTAGTGACCACAGCAGCCTCCAGGAGCAGGGCGACCTCAGTGGCTGCTGCAACCACTACACTGGCGTCCTGGACACCCTACCAGGGCTGCAGCCGAGCTGCCCTCTTGGTGACCCTCCACAGGGGTGGTCCTGCCACCTGAAGAGCCTTTCTCGAGACTTACAGAATTCTAGAATGAGCAGAGATTTTAGATTCCAGCCAAAACCATGTTGCTTTCTAAGCATTTCAGCACAAGGTGTTCCTGGTTAGATTAATAATTTGGACAGACTTATCTCCAGGCCTGCTAGGACATCAGCAATACAGACTGATGAGTTAGAAGAAAAAAGAACTGACCCTGCTCTAAGAGAAAAGCCATGTCCCAACGATGGAACTCATAGATGTTCCAACGAGTGTGGTAAGCCTAAGCTTGAATTAGGCTGGAGTTTCTGTCAAAGGAAATCTATTCAGGGGGCCAGGATAACATCAATAAATCCAATCAGAATGGATTCATGTGGCAGGAATCATGGAGCATCCACATTTCAGAGGGTATCTTGGCCTGCCAATGACCTTCAGGCCCACCAACTAATGGGCTAAAAGCAACAGAGCAAATTCTGGGCTCCTCTACATAGAAAGTGAAGCCTGGCAAATATTCTACCAGTCTTGGTCAGAAAATCACCAGGGGGATGGGCTTGATTTAAGACACAAGTCCTTTGGACTAGAGAAGTAAAGAACTGATTTTCCCAGTGGTGGAGTGCTCTTCATTTCCTCTAGTTTTCTGGAACTTTCCTAATTAGACCCATTCAATTCCTGTGTACATATTGCCATACCAAAACTTGGCTTAGGTCCTGGGACACCAGCTCTCAGCACATGCATCTATGTTTAATGAATTTTAAAGCTTATTTCAGTACTGTGATGAATGACTAGACACCTCTCTCCTCTTACCAATGTATAAAATGAAAGACACCTCCCCAGGTTGAAACTTTACATTGACTACACTGATCCTCCCCTAGAAGGTCTAAAAATTCATTGGTGATTACCTCATTCCTCTACCCTACCCTGATGATATTCGTAATCACTACCTCCTTTTCTCTAGCAGGATATACTAAAAGATTCCTCTTCTCTGTTCAGGTAAACTCTATATGCCTCATGGGAAGAGTTTAATGAAGAGATAAGGTAGAAATGTAGACTCAAACAGACACGAAAATGACATTAGACTATTTTAGTTGTAGAACATCTCCAAACAATATTTTACAGAGTGGTTAGTAAGTATAAATCACAGGTACATGCAGGGAGGGAGTTTTCCAAGGCAGATCCTGAGGCCTCCAAGGGACTCGCAGAATCCTCTGGGAAAAGTGAGAAAACCACCAGACTCAACCAAGTCACTTAATTTATAAAGGAGGAAACTTTTAAATTAATTTATAAAGGCTCAGAGTGAAAGTAGTTTGCTCAGAGTCACAGAATACATTGACATTAGCCTAAGTAAGAAACAGTATCTGCTCTGACAATACGTTCTGTCTCTAAAGTTTATCCATGATATCCTTGGAGTCAGATAATCATGTTTATCAAGGACATCAATTTGATTTGGCCCATCTTCTTTGGGAAATGTGTAAAAGAACAAATCCAACAGAGCATGAAACCATATTTTTATTAATCTCATTGATTCCTGTTAGAGTCGTCATAAACTTTTTATTTTAGAAAAATCAGAACATGCTCAGATCGAATAAAAAGAATAAGCTGATTACATTAGAAACATAATTCAAATGTGATTTAAAAAATTAATTTTTTACATAGGTCATTGAAATCATCCTTTTATGAAAAACTAAGTTATTAATTTAAAAAGACTTTTTAGTGTATCTGTTTAGGACCAACACAAAGGCTGGATTTAGCACTCACTGGACACACGTGTAGAAAATTTAGCTGGATGCGAGCTTTGACAATACCTGCAGGGAAGGGTAAAGTTAGTCCAGGGACTCGAGTTTTATAACATGCATATGGTGACCATATTTTGTAGGTAAAAAATCAGGACACATAGTTGACAAGGAAGAATATCCTTATGGGGACAATGGAATAGATGCAGCCATCAGGTCTGCTCCAGAGAACCTGGAACATATGGTCTAAAAGGACAGGCTGCAGAGGCAATTTTGTGAGGCTTGTCTCCTTCCCAATTAATCATCCTATTCCAAGATTGGAGAATCAATGAGTATTCTAGTATCTGGGTCCTTAACTTTCACTTTGTCCTCCTAAGGCAAACGTTACTAAAAAAAAAAAGGAAAGTCTTTGAAAAGCTAAAGTACTATAGGAAGATGAATGAACATAATTATTAACATTATAAAATATAGACATAATTTACTGAAATGTTGGACAAAATAGTTGTTAATCAGCTCAACATGTATTTGTATGCCTAATTTGTGTCAGGCTCGGTGGTAGGCACTAAGGACACAGTAATGAACCAAACGTAGACCTTGTGCTCATGAAGCTTACAGTCTAAGATTTATCTTGTTTTTATTTTTACTATGATACAAATCTATTACTTCATTATTATGTAATATGATAATATTCAAGGCATAAAAATAATAGTCATGCTAAACAGTCCACTTGCCATCCTTCCAAATATTTTTGTGTGATATAAAACATTTTTACCTATTTATATCAGACCTAAGTTTAGAAACTTAACAGCTACGTAAGTTAGAACGAGTCACTTCATTGCTTTGGCCCTCTGTTCCCTAATTTATATTATGTGGGGATAATTAATACCTTGTGTTCATAGGATAGAAGCATAAACGCGATTGTGCATGAAAAATGCTTTTACTGAGATAGTTTGCTCTTTTAGGCACGCAAGTGAAGTGCAAAAGTAATATCAGTTTGTTAAAGCATTCAGGCACCAATCTTTGCAAAATAAGTTATGAGCTCCCTAAAATACAAGAATAAATTATGAGCAAAGGAACTTTGCAAAATAAGTTATGGGCTCCCTAAAATCCAAGAACGTAACAGCTGTTAAACCAATTCATTCAGATCACAAAGAAGTAACTTCGCTCAAGTAAAGAACAGTTTTGCCTTCACTACTGTTTGAGTATTTCTCTAATAAAAAATGGGAGAGAGGCTGTTGTTATGTTAACAGTAAAGTGTGAAAAATCCACACAAGTATGTACTAATAACTGGTTATCAGTTGTCTTGCAAAGAGTAAGATCTTCATATAATAAACGGAAACTTTTGCAGGTGAGAGGGAGTCCTCATCTTCTTGAGGAGATGTGGATTTGAAGAATGGTCGAGAAGGCATGCTGGGGCCTGGACGGGGAGTGGAGAGCAGGCTCCTGTCACAGAAGGCAAGTCTGGATGTAGGGACGCGGTAGGGACAATGTAGCATCTCTGAGCAAAACGTGGCTTGTCAGCAGGCTGGGATTGTTTCCCCGTGTATTGTCAGGAAGTATTTCCCTTTCCTTCCTCTGGTTTAATACAACTTTGTGGGGGGAAAGCCCCTTCACAACTTTGCAGAAGAGTATTAAGGCCCTTGTGTGGTAGTCTGGCAGGTAAGTTTCAAGTCCTTGGGACACACAACACTCGTTCAAGCATTTGAAACACACTCTTCTGAAAGTCCAGGAAGATAAGTCTCCCACATTTTGCCCTGGTGGAGTTGGTCCTTAACCAGGGAAATATCTGGTTGTTCAGCTAAAAGATGTATGGATAAGGTCTTTATGGGACATGTGACTTCCACACCGCTACATTTCCGTACCTGTGGGACAGGCTGAGATGGTAGCAGCTGCCTGAATTCCAGTAATGGTGCCCTTCCTTTCCTTTTCCTGGGAGCAGACAGTCAAAGCATTAAGAATCATCCTCATCTGAATCAGCTAGTGGGTAGTGAAGGAAAAGGACTATTCTGCATATAACACTCAATTCTGGAGAAGCCATAGCTGGGGAGTGAAGAAAAGGGTAGGGGCCACCAGAGGCGGGAGGAGCAGGACTTGGTGTGTAGCTGGGAAGCACCACTTTCGTCTGTGGTTCTCTGCTGAATGCACTCCAGAGGGCCAGGCACCAGACATGTAGGCAGTGGGGACAGGAAAGGAACTCTCTGGAGGCCAGAAAAGCCAACTGGGTACCTGGGAACTTAGCCACTGCTGACATGGACAGCATTCTTGCTGAAACAACTGGTTAAAGGTAAAAAACCCTGTCTTATTAAAATGGCAAGTGTTTAAGACTGTTCTTTTTTGCTTTCGACAGAAGTATATTAAAAAAAAAAAAAAAAAAAAACAGATTCAGAAGCAAGAGAAATAACCCTGACTCACTCCTGAGCAGTGAGGCAGGAATTAGAAGAGACATTTTAGGTTGAAGTAGAGCCTGACAATGGGTCTCCACACGGATCCCCCCTACACTTCAATCTTCCTTCCTTTCTTACGTCAGAACTCTTGTTAAAGAGGAGGTTTTCTTCCAGGAGGATGTGATGTAAATGATGATGGCCATACTATCCTGATTTTTACACTGATGGGCTTAAACTTGCTATGCAGACACCTACAGGCACTCTACACATTCATCTCTCCAAACAATAGGTGTGCTCACTCAGGAGTCTCACCTCTTCCCTGCAGGAAGCTACCTGAGGCCTGTCCCCCTCCAGGTGAGTGGCCAACCACATGAATAAACTGATGAGGAAAAGTTCTGCTTCTCCTGAAAATATCTTCTCAAAACATCCTTGCCTCCTTCCTGCTCCCTCCCAAAAGTTTCTCTTCCTTGATATTTTACATTACCAGGTCTTATGTTATAATAGAACCCAAAGTCCTCAGCCCTCACTGAGTATGGCCTTGTCTAAAACTCTTAAGACCAGTTATGGAATCAAAGTTTGGTTTTGTTTTGTTTTTTGAGACAGAGCCTCAAGCTGTCACCCTGGGTAGAGTGCTGTGTCATCACAGCTCACAGCAACCTCCAACTCCTGGGCTCAAGCGATTCTCCTGCTTCTACCTCCCAAGTAGCTGGGACTACAGGCCCCTGCTACAATGCCAAGCTATTTTTTGGTTGCAGCCACCATTGTTGTTTGGAGGCCCAGGATGGATTCGAACCCACCAGCTCAGGTGTTTGTGGCTGGCGCCTTAGCCGCTTGAGCCCCAGGTGCCAAGCCTGGAATCAAAGTTCTAACCCTCAGGTAGACTTTAGCATTTGTTGTTGATAGTTTCCAAGTCACTCTCAGCCATCCTTGGGAATTCATGCCTGGTCTCTGTCATAGACACACATGCTTTCACACTCACACACACACTCAAATATGGACACCATGAGTGTTCCTGGCTTGTTGACTCACACTTGGCAATTGCCGTACAATAGAGTCCTGTGTGTCAGTCTCCACTCTCTTCCCGAAGAAAAGCCCAGCCTCCTGCCTGTCAGCCTGGGCGAGCCCACCTGCGTGACTCGGAGTTACCACATCATTTGCCCTGGAAAACTCCACCAACCTCAAACAGATATTCAAAGTGTTTAAGGGGTAAATAAAACCCCTTAACGGCATTGCCAAATAATTTGTGGGGACGGAACCTCAGAAATCACCACAGACCCAAGTGGGAAGTCTATGAATCTTTGAAAACTAAAAGCCTTTGAGCCCAGGATCCCTCTAGGTGGCAGAGAGGACCCTTGAGTACATAAAGATGGAAGCTGCTCTGCTGTCCACACCTCAGGCTGCCAGAGAACGTGTGCATTTTTTAAAACGATGTTTATCACGTCTAGGTTGTTTTTCCAGCTCAAACTGAGACATGAAAATGGAATTTTTAGCCAGTAACTCATACATTTAGATTCCTGGTTTTTAGGTTTTGGAAAAAATGCACCTAGTTGTTTTCTTATTACAATACTGCTGGTTTTGTTCACCGGTCCTTGTTTTTCTTGGACTGTGGTGGAGTGGAATGTTTTAAATTATGGGCTTTTGCTTTTTACCCTCCAATGTCTACTAAATAAGTCCATCGTCTAATTCTAAAATTGTGAAGCAGCAAACATGCACTTGTAGCCAACAAAGCTACGTTTTTATTCCAGAAAGGGTATTTCTGTTCTAAATTTACAGCAAAGTAGCTCTGGAGACAAAGGCAGGATTTGGGCCAAACCAGACATGCTCCTTTATAATGGCACATCGCTTCCAATGCCCTTGCTAAGTGTTCTACCTTACTGAAGGTTCCTTTTCATTATTAAACTCTATAGTAAGTGTTTTGAAGCCTCAGCTGATGTTTAATGAAATGATTTGCTATGTTTTCATTTAGTCATTAAAATGAAGCTCGATAACAACACAAAAATTAACTTACCACTCTGCCGGATCAAGAAACTTGATATTATTTGGAATCAAAGACTAAGTCATATTTTAGGCTTTCGTTACCAACAATGTTACCGATCCAGAGCAGTCGTAAATTAAATTTAAGTGAAATGGATTAAATCTCTCTCAGTGGAGCTACTGCAATTTGGCTAGACTCCTTGTCCCTCTCTTTTCTACTGTAATCCTTTTCATGCTGAGGCTGGGGCTGGATACTGGATGACCTTTAATGCCTCCTTCAAATCTGAGATTCCAGAACTTTATTAACTCTGAAACTACACGCCACTCTGAATCAGTGATTCTAAGAATCTCTGATTCTCTTTGTAGGTGTATCTCAGATGTCAACCCAGTCATAAGGTGCTCTCCTAGCTTTTAAAAGGAGTCATGGTCATTGTGAAGGGGAAGTTCAGGGTAAACACCACCTCCTCTTCTATTGATCCTGATCCTGCCAACAACTGGCAAATCAAAGGTAAAACCAAGGGCACTCACTTGACTCCAAGTTGCTTATAAGTAAAACAGCAGCAACAAAAGTAACAAAACCATGGGTATGTCATGTAATGGTTTATATTCTGAGTTTCAGAGTTAGCATTTCTACTCAAGACTTGAAAGAAAAAACTCGAATGCAAGCTAGAAAGATCCTTGGTAATCGTTCCCTCCTCCCAGATTTTCTGTTTGTTTGTTTTTCTCTGAGCTTGAATTAGTCAGCTTAGCCACTGTTTGAAAACTGTGGGAAGAACATGACAGTGCTACTGTTCTCATGCAGACACTGGTATGTCTTCAAGGAGGACAAGGAATGACTCTGCTCAGTGCCCCCCACCTCCCAGCACCTGGATTAGATTCAGTTACTCAAAGGCCAAACTCTTGCTTGGTACAAAGGCCAATGGGGCGAGAACATAGTCTACTGCATCATTAGAATTCCATGTGAAACAAATTCCACTTGCGAGGACTCCTGTCTACAATCCTTGCTCTAAATCATATTTTCCCATTTCATATCTACTACTTCAACTTTACTACCCGAACTGGGGGTCCTGATAGAAATTTCTATTGTTGGAGGAGAGAACATTCTCATGCTAGGAAAGCATATTCTTCAGGAATCCATCTGGTCTTCCCTGACATCTTCCTCAAGTACTTGTTTTCTGTTACCTCTTAATCTCTTTTGACCTTGGCCCCTACTCAAATGCTAACTCTGCTTTTCACTTTCTAGGCCCTTAAGCTTTCCAATGGGCGTAATGTCTCCTGACACCTTCCTAGACCTTCCTGGACAGCCAGGGTGTTTGCCTGCTGTGACTTCAGGACTGACTCCCTATTGTCAGGTGCTCAGCTCAGAAGTCCCAATCTTCTGATGCTAAGAGAAAAGGGAGAAATTTTTCCTTAAGCAATGCTGCTATCAAACACTAAATATTCTCTAGCCTATGAGAAGTATTTAACAGTGGTTTAGAGCTGACTACAACACAGCTAGTACACGTACGAGCTTGCACAATGCAGTTAAGAGTGCCGTATCACCTCCTTTGGTCTGAGCAATATACTCCCATATGTACAGCCTTTTAGCTTTTTTAGCAATCATAGTACACTTTTGGTTTCCTTCGGCTTTTTGTTATTTTAAATGTTTAAGATAATTGCCCTCCACACATACACACACACACACACACACACATAGACACAAATGTTGTTTAGCCTTGTTATTGAACAGTTGATTTTTCAAAGCTAAATAAAAGAATTTACATCCATTTGATACATTACATCTTATACTTTGAGGCCTTTATTTTGGCCATCCAATACTATTCTGACTTCTGGACCGATTATCTAAATTTTAAGCAACTACTCTGTGCTTTGCGTCATCTGTGAATATCATATGCTCATGACCTGAACAAGCCTCACTGTTGGAGGGACTGGCCTTCAGACTAATACAGGTAATTCCTATTGTACAGGAAAGAGCATTGGAAAGAAGATGCGAATTAGCACATCCAAGTCTAAGCTTCTTCACTGGTGATTTTTCATTTTCTTTTGTCAGGACTGTTTGAGGATTAAATAATGTATAGGAAAAAATGTCACATAAAGGGTATGCTTTAATATTAGCTTCACTTCTTATTCAGATAAAAGTGTTCAAATAGCCAGTAACTGGGGTAACCATAGTATATAATCTATCCTGCATTTGGCTAAAAACATTGCAGAAAGTTGTCGCTGCCCTGTCAATGGTAGTACTGCTCAGAGTCTGCCAAAATACTGAATAATAGGTTGCCCTTTGGAGATGACTATGAAATGTCACTTTATTGGCCTTTTCTTTTTCACAATGGCCTTGTATCAGCTATCACGATGGCACAGAATTAGAATTACAATCATTTGTAACAATAATGAGTATCTCACATTTATTCCAACTTTTAGGGGTTTTAGGATACTTTCAGAAGTATAATCAAGTCATCTGTTACTCATAGCAACTCTTTCCATGTAGGATTCCTAACCCCATATTACAGATTAGCAACCCGATATCTAAAGAGTTCCAAAGACTTGCTCATATTCTCATAAGTAAAGATTGAGCTGGTGCAAAACCCAAGTCTTGTGATGGTTGGTTTGGCACTCTGTCACTCCAAGCAAGTTTATTTTGGTTGTCAGAATGACTAAAAGTCCCAAATGTTACTTCAAAGGCAATCCTTATAAGAGGACGTGGCTTAATACAAATAAGACCCATTTGTCTATGAATTACACAGATCCACTTATCAGATTAGCCCAAGCAAAGAGAAAAACCCTAAGGGACAGATAATTTGTCAAGAAGAGACAACAAGGAGGGACAAATCAAAGGCACAAGGAGTCAATCTAGGCTAAGGTACGAAAGTGAGAAACCCAGACAGTGAAGGTGGGCGAAGTGTTAAGTGAGAGCCAGGGAGCCCTGGGGACAATCTTTGTCACCTTCACAACTCTTTCCAAAGCCACTTCTGTGTATAATTTTTAGATCTGCCCAAAATGTTAAATAGCACCTTTCAGCTCTCTAATATTCTTGCTGAGTCTTGGCTCATTCCTGCAAGGATCGTATCACCCGCCTGCATGCATTTGTAAGTAACTCCCGATGGTGCCAAGGAAAATACATCCACAACATGGCCTTGGTCAGGGCTGGAACACTTGATTCAACACAGTGGTGCTCAGCTTCTCTCTGCTAAGGACACTTTTTGTTTTTATTCCAAGGACCTCAGAAAGTCTGACAATGGCAGCAGCAGATAATCAGAACTTTTGATCCACATGAGATTATCAGGGTCACCAGCCACAGAAAAAGAAATTCTGCCCCAAAGCACAGAAACTTGATAGAGTCATAGGCTCATTGGCCATATTTGGGGCAAATATACATTTTTCCATTAGGCTTATTCATTTATCTGAATATTTGTTTGTCTGTATTCATGCCCCATTTCT
This sequence comes from Arctocebus calabarensis, assembly GCA_963573935.1. Classification (NCBI taxonomy): domain Eukaryota; kingdom Metazoa; phylum Chordata; class Mammalia; order Primates; family Lorisidae; genus Arctocebus; species Arctocebus calabarensis. The sequence goes on along the minus strand of CAUYON010004692.1, from coordinate 2,396 downwards.
TGCCACTAAATGGAAGTGACCACATAGCATAAATGCAAACAATGAAACAAAAATCAGTGAAATGAAAAAGTAGAGAAATGGAAATATAATGGAACATCAACACCTAGAACAAGAAGTCTGTAAATATGTCAACCTGCAGGATCAGCAAGAGGGCCATGAAAGGGCATCTTATTTCACTAATGTGTCATGCAAAATAGGAAAAAGTAGAAATAAAAGCAGCACTTTGGTTTTCACTATTGAAAAGGGGGACTTACATTGGACATTTTTGCAACACTAGAAATAGTACTAAGACTTCTTTAACCTAATATTTTCAGACCTCAGGGCTTCTACACAATAAAGCAAAAGATTCATTCTTGTCTGGGCACCTGTTCTCCAATCCTAACAAGTCCTTAATGAGTCCGCCAGCAGTAACAGCAAAGAAAACAGACCCCTGGACCACACAGCTCTCCTATTTTCTCCCCTGAATTGGAATTTGTAGGGAGAGAGCAGGACACCACTCCTCCCCCACAGCCACAGGCCAACCTTATAAAAAGAGTGTGAAACCCAAGAAATCATTCCATCACTATGGTCTACATACACAGGGGCTCACATGTGCTAGGCACTGTGCCAGAACATTTACATCTACAAATAAGCAACTTGCCAAAAGTTTAAAAAAAAAAGCAATGGAATTAATATTCAACCCTAGGTTTCAGGAAAGTGGGAAATTTCAATAATACTTACTGAAGTGAACTGACATATATAGCAAACCATTGGTTGGCAAACTTTTTCTATTAAGTCTTGCAGATAGTAAATATTACAGTTAGTAAATATATTAGGCTTTGCAGGCAACATATTTAATAATTATACCATGTCATGATTATTAAACTCTGTCATTGTAGCATCGTAGCGTGAAAAGAGCCTTAGAAAATATGCCAATGAATGGATGTGGCTGCATTCCAACTTCCAATAAAACTTTATTTACAAAAGCAGGACAAAGACTGCATTTGGCTCACACACATAGTTTGCTGACCCCAGTTAAAAATGGAAACAGAAATAGCAAGCTCTGTCTTTGAACCATGAACCTGAAAACCAGTTTTAAGAGCTGCCACACATTAAAGACACTACTCTCCCTGATTCTCTGGGAGTCCTGATTCTCCAGGACTTTCAACTAAAAAGCATGCAGCAGCCAACTTTGCTACTTTTCAAGCCTCTTCCAGAAGGTACCGGGCCTGACAGTTTCTATGCTACAAGTGAATAAAATGCTATGACACATGCTGTTTAATACACGGTAAGTGCTTTATTTATGAACTTCTCACAGTCCTTTCTAAAAATGCTGGTGGCATGCCAGGGACAGAAGATGGGATAATCTTCATCAGGCAATCAGCCCAATATGATATTTTAGGCAGATCCCTTAATCTGCCCCTATCCCAGTTGTTTTCATTAATAAAATGGCTATGTAATACTATCCTGTGAAAATCAAATTGGAGGAAATAATGAAAAGGCCCAAAAGTAAAATGAATGAACCCAAATGACAGGCTAAGAATCCTGTGGCCCTGTAGATCCATCCAGCCTGCACTGTTTTGTTGCTGTTGCTGGTTTGGAGCTGAGCAACGGCACCTCCCTGTCATGGGTTGTGTCCTCTCCAATTCATCCCAGTCCCCACTGCTTCCTATTGGACAACAGTGAAAGCGTTCCTTGAGTTGGTGCTATCTGCAAAGACTGTAGATGTTTGAGTCGTTACTCCGGGTTAAATGATCCCTTCATGCTTCTGGCATTCAATGGAAGGTGCTGGGCCTTCAAAGCATGCCCTTCACTGCGCCCCATGCTGTAGAACCCCACAGTGGTCTGAGCACAGAAAACTTCAGTCTAGACAACCTTTGACTTCAGATCAAAAATCAAGCAAACCAGGGTTCAAGCTCTTCCACTTATACTCTTTAGGTTTGGGGAGAATTTGACTTCATTTTGCTGAGTCTTAGTTTTCCTATACATGAAATGAAGATAGAAATAACAGGAAGTTGTTATGCATTGAATATATGTATCCTCCCCCCACAAAAATTGATATTTTTTTTTCTTTTTTTTTTTTAATTGTTGGGGATTCATTGAGGGTACAAGAAACCACGTTACACTGGTTGCATTTGTTAGGAAAAGACCCTCTTACAATCGTGTTTTGCCCCCAAAAGGTGTGGCACACACCAAGACCCCAAGACCCCACCCCCCTCACTCTTTCCCTCTCTCTGCTCTTCCTTTCCCAACCCCTCCCTCATTCTTCCTCTCTCTGCTCTCCCCTTCCTTCACCCCCACTGTGTCAATAATTGTCATTAATTGTCCTCATATCAAAATTGAGTACATGGGATTCATGCTTCTCCATTCTTGAGATGCTTTACTAAGAATAATGTGTTCCACTTCCATCCAGGTTA
>CAUYON010004690.1:0-18661 GCA_963573935.1 Arctocebus calabarensis | reverse complement strand
AAAAAAAAAAAAGTCACCACTCCTAAACTCCACCTTGTTTAAAGGTCAATTATAATTTATATCATGAAATACTGTCTTCATAAATTACCCTGGAATAATTTTCAAACTTTTCCTGAGTATTAGTTTTCTCTTCTCATAGGCAAAGACCTGTCTTCTAATTGCTTTGTAATTGAAGCAGGCTAAGAGCATGAACTCTTATTTGACCTTGAGCAAATTACTTAAGATTCTGTGCTTTAGTCTATTCCCTTGTAAAATCCAAATAATCTGTACCTGTTTCCAAAACTTGCTATGAGTTTATATAGAATGTTTTAAATAGTCCTGTCATATAGAAGTTGTTGTGTAAGTATTAGACATTATTTTTGCATCCTTTTCAGCATCACCATTACTATTACAAGTAATCAAGTAAAAGCATACTACTTATTGAATTTGAGAAATCTCTCTATTTGCCTAAACTTGGGAGCAGCAAACTCCGTGTAAAGAACCAGATAATAAATGTTTTAGTACTGTGCATGATACAATGGTACATTTCAAAACTATTAAGAAATGAGTATAATTGTGATGGATATGTTACTTAGTTCAATGTAAGCATTTCACATCGTATATCAAAGAATACCCCGAACCCCATTAATGCATCAATGTACAAAGTTATGATTTAATAAAAAATAATTAAGAAAAAATGTTTGACGGCCACAGATGTCTGTCACAAGTACCCAATTCTATTGTTGTAACATCAAAGCGATCGTTGATAGTACATAAACAGGTATGTCTATGCTCCAGTAAAATTTATGGAATTTCATATAATTTTTCACATGTCCAATTACCCTTCTTTTAATTTCTTCACAATCCATACAAAAACAGGCAGTAACCTGAATTTGGCCCATGGGCTAGAATATGCCAAGTGCACATCTAAGGTCATGTGAAGTCCCCCATAATATCTCAGACTGAGGCCCTTATTCCCCAGGAAGGAAGCATTGCTGACCCATGCTCACACTTCCAATAAAAGCAGCGATGGTGTCTATCAAGAGTGCTCTCCCGTATTTCCAGTTCTCTCCTCCTCCTACAGCAGAAGCCCACGCTTCCCAGTTTTCCTTCAGTCAGGTAGGGCCAAGTGTTCTGGTCAACATGGGGCAAGTACAAGGACAGTGTAGGTATTCACTTCCAGAGAGGCACATTAAGAGCCATGTCCTCCGACCCTGTGGCTGACTATAGAGAAGCTGCCCTGAGATTCTACAGCCTGGAGCTCTGAGCCGCCTGTCACTCACAGCAGGGCTTCTCTGGAGAGTTTTCCAGAGCCTGAGGGGACCTGGGGTGATCAAGAACTAAAGTCAGGATGAGCATTGAGTTAAACTGGGCAGGGTGGGAGGGTGGATATCACTATGGCATAATCCAGCCTATCATGTTTAATCCAACATAAACCAAGAATCCCTAACAACTCATTTAGGGAACAAATGTCCAGCTTTCTGGACAATCAAGTTCTCTCTTCAGAAACTAATTCATCTCTTCCAGCAAAAAGCTCGATGACACTACATCTCAGAACAACCAGGAAGAAGGGTTATTTGTTTTTTCTTTTTTTGAGACACAGCCTCAAGCTGTGACCCTGGGTAGAGTGCTGTCACATCACAGCTCACAGCAACCTCCAATTCCTGGGCTCAAGTGAGTCTCCTGCCTCCACCTCCCAAGGAGCTGGGACACAGGTGCCCACTACAACGTCCGGCCATTCTTTGGTTGCAGCCGTCATTGTTGCTTGGTGGCCCAGGCTGGATTTGAACCTGCCAACTCAGATGCACATGGCTGGCGCCTCAGCCCATTGAGCCACAGATGCCGAGTCGGGTTCTTTGTTTTTTTGTTGTTGTTGTTGTTGTTGTTTTTAGACAAAGTCTTAGTTTGTCACCCTCTGTAGAGTGCCATAGTGTCATAGCTCACAGCAAGTTCAAACTCTTGGGCTCAAGCCATTCTCTTGCCTTAGCCTCCCAAGTAGCTGGGACTATGGGTGCCCGCCACAACGCCTGGCTATTTGTAGAGATGAGGTCTCACCCTGGCTCATGCTGGTCTTGAAAGTATGAGCTCAGGCAATCCACCCCCCTCGGCCTCCCAAGTGCTAGGATTACAGGTATGAGGCACCATGCCCAGCCCTAGGAAGAAGAAGGATTTTGAGCCAGATGCATCAAAGAGCCTCAGGCACTTAGAATCTGATATGTCACAATCTCTTTCACCCACAATTTCCATTCTTTCTTTCTTCTTAAGGTAATAATGATACTGATGACCATCACCCAGCAAAGCAAATGATGTTGTCACTTATTTCAAGCCAAGGTATAGTATCCCAAAGTAGAAACATGGGTGTGAGGTGGGAAAAGGCCTATCCTTCTAAGAAAATCTATAGTGTCAGATATTTCAGGCATTACCGAGCCTCCTGCTCCCTTGGGGGATTTCAATACCCAGACAACCAGCCCTGGCCGCCCTGGATGTACAGGACCATGGGAAAGCTCCATTTGCATCCCATCAAATAACAAAGTAAATCTCCCACTGTTGGCAGGAGGGAGTGCCTGCTGTGCAATGTTTGTAAATGAATATTTAATACCTTCAAATGAATGTTTATTGTCATTGTCCCCTGCTGGCTACAGAAGGGCACGAACAGTACACATCACAAGCGACCTGCTCTGGCAGGACTGTGTGGCCTTTTTTTAAACCATTAGTAAAAAGGAAGCTGAGAGCCCAACTAATCCTCCTAACACTGTCATTTAATTCCACTTTCAAAACCGCCACCACCACCCAAGGCAAACAGAAGTCACCTACCAAGGCCACGCAGCGGGCCAAAAGGTGATTACAAGATTCCAATTCAAGAGTGAAGCTCAAGCCCTCGGGTGACTCCAACCTTGACTGCAAACATTTCCACAGTGGGGAAGGCTGGCTCCAAAGGAAGAAAGCAGAGGCCATGTCCAGGGCTCCTTCTTCCTCTAGAGCAAATCTCAAAGAAAGAACCGCAAAGACAGATAAAAGACAAGAGCTGGAGAAGAGCAGAGCTCCATTCGCCAACAGATAGAAGAGAAGGAGTATAGTGGGCAGGGCAGGGTGGCGCCTGTGGCTCAGTGAGTAGGGCGCCGGCCCCATATACCAAAGGTGGTGGGTTCAAGCCCGGCCTCGGCCAAACTGCAAAAAAACAGAAAAATAGCTGGGCACCTGTAGTCCTAGCTACTCAGGAGGCTGAGGCAAGAGAATCGCCTAAGCCCAAGAGTTGGAGGTTGCTGCGAGCTGCATGACACCACGGCACTCTACCGAGGGTGATAAAGTGAGACTCTGTCTCTACAAAAAAAAAAAAAAAAGTGCAGAGGGCAATTGACCTTTGGTATCAAATAAAATACAGTTGACCATTAATCTCCATGAAATATGGAGAAATGCAAAAAAAAGCGGACTCTATCCCATTTACCTGGGAAGAATGTGAGCAAGGTTCTCTCCCACGGCACTCACCTTCCTAAATAAACAGCGAGAACGCGGCCTGACTGCTCACTCGCCCACTCACACACACAGAAACACAAAACTCCTCTCTGGGGACTCACAACCCCACCCATTATGCCTCAAGAACTGCACCTTCTCTTAAACTGCTTCGCCATGGAATCAAATTCTTGCAACACACTGACTTTTCTGAAGCTCTGTCACAGCCCCAGGCTCTGTGGGGACTACACGACCACGCCAGACACAGGTGAGGACCAGGAACGCGAGGCCAGAGAATCAAGACTGATGTCACTACAGTCCTGCGGGGGCCAAAAGAATCTAAGGAGGCAGCAGCCCCACAAAACTGGAAACCCCTAAAGCTCTACAGGAATTAGGAATATCTTTGTATCACCAAAAGGAAAAAAAAATATATTAATCACGCAGAAGCTAAGGAAGATAGCAAACTTTTCTTAAGGAAACAATTATTTGGCTTCCAAATTGCCACATGACCTACAGTTCTACTCTAAGCACAGCCCTGTCTGCTTGTCTGTGCCTCCTTCTCTCTCCCCCTCGTCCACTGTTGCCCTGATCTTGCTACCCAAGGAACCAGCACAAAGAATCACAGAATCATCTTTTGGGACAGTCTAAAGCTGTCTCTCTCATTGCCCCCAATGACAGAGATTTCTATCTTACAATCCAGCCACTTGTCAAACACAGGCATACCATAGTCTTCTTCATCCAAAAACATCCCCAGGGACAAGCTCACAGGTCCATGAGGTATCACATAGGGGCTGCACAAAGCACAAATCATTATTTACCCAATTGTCCAGACTCTGAACCCACCCCCCCAAACACATCATCTACCCCTAGAAGCCTTCTCTGCCATACTAGCTGAAATGAAGTTCCAGAGTCCCTGCTCTTCACTGTGCTGATCTGCCCTTTAGCACTTACTAATGCATGTGTATACGTGCACACCTGTGGGTGGGTGGGGAGGCAGTGTCTCATTCCATCTGTGAGGCTACCAGTCCCTGCAAGACCAAGGCTATGTCCTTTTACATGTTGTTTAACTCACAAATGCCCAGGCGCAGGACTGGAAAAATAAATACTTGATCCACATTTGTAGACTGGAATCCATTATAAACCTGCTCTCGGGAAAAGGAGCTCTGACAGACACACCCTGCTGCTGCTGGGATAGTCCCCTTACTCAAATAACAGTCAAGTAACAGAAGCTTGCATCCCACTGTTGCACAAACTAGTTGCATGAATTTAATTAAACCATGCTATACTCTCTACCTCAGTTTCCCTATCATGGGGCTATATTAAGAATCCGTTTAGATAATGCATTTGCACATGCTTTTAAAAATCTGATCAACTGGCCTAATGAACATAAGGCAAAGAGAGCAGAACAGAACAAAAGCTGGTATATGGTTCAGCATTGCATACCGGGGAAAGCATTGTAGTAGAGTAATCAAGAATAGGGAAATCACTGGGGGAAATTATCCTGCAGCAAAGCCAAAGCCTGGTACCTATCTGTGCCCCCACATGGGCCATTCAATCTTGCTGTGTCTCAGTTTGCTCCCCTGTAAAATGTGGACCTCAATCACGATGCTGTAAAGCCCCCTGTGAGTTAATGCACGTGAAGTGTTCAAAATGCTGCTTGACACACAGTATCCACAAATGTTAGTCACCATTACTGTTATTAGCATTTACCATCATTGTTAACGTCACGAACACATAGTAGACATTCTCTGGAATGATTCCCAAACATTATTATGTTAATCAATTCCATCCTTTTTCATATGCCCACAGTCCTCTCTGGAACACAGAAACTAATACATTTAATCATCTTGCTTTGGTCAAGTCCCCCTGTTGGGAGAAGATGGAGCGCCCCAACATTAGCTACTACCCAAAAGAGCTGCATTTCAAACCAAAACATTCGCAACAACATAGTTTTGGCCCCTGGGCCAAAATGGAACTACTTATCTATACTTAATGAGATGGTGGGTCAAGGGAGCTAATAGTATCCAGGCAGATGTAAGTGACAAAGTTTCCCCGCTTGTAAAATTTTATTTGGCTAAAGACGACAGACAAGGTTAGTGAAATTATAGTTCACAGCTTAACACTGCTTTCCTTGTTGAAATGCATCAAGAGATACTCAAAGCAGATTTTTAAAGGCAAAACATTCTTGCATGTCCCTGAGCCAAGAGGCATTCCATGTTAAAGTGAAGTCTCATCCTGAATGACAGCCAAGTTACCCCTCAGTCCCAAGCTGGGTACGATTTCTGATGAAGAGCCCAGTGGCCCTGTGCTCCCAGCAGCCCCTGGGCTTTCCTTGGAGGCCTCACCCAACCTACAGACCCAGCATGGCCCCACTGAGGAATGAAGGGGCAGCTCTGGCTGCTGATCTGGGCTTGGAACTCCCAGCAACAATCCACTCTGCTAATAGCTTGCAACCTAGAAGGAGCAGGGTACCTGGTTCCAAGTAAGCAGGGGCTAAACACAGGAAAGGGTGATATCGAAGTTGGAAGAAAAGAACTCCAAGCTTCCCACCTCTCAGGGCCTCATGGTTAGACAGTTACCCTTGCAGGAACTGAACACCTCTCCCTTTGCCTTCCATATAGGTCTTTTCAAGACCCACTAGAGAACCCTCTTGCCTACAAACTGATTCCATCAAGCCTTAATCTAGGGAAGGGGTTTCTGGAAAGCAAGATGTGGCCTAGAGCCAGGCTGGGACTCCATGCCTTAAACGGCTTGACGTGTATTCCTGACTCTGAAAATCAACCCCTCCACCCCCCAGAGAGATGACCAAACACCACCCCACTAGGACAGCCAGCCAATGCAGGCAGGACGCACCCCTGCGGGGAGCTCTCCCAAGCTCATTCTCCTCCTCCCACCTTCCACCCTCTTGGGGAGAGAAAGCTCCTTCCCTAGCCCAAGGAGCCTTTCTCCTCCAGAGAGGCCTGCAGGGCAGCTGCATGTACAGTTCTGCAGCTTACCAGATCCCTCCCAAGCCAAGTTCCCCAAGTAAAATCTGCAGTTTCCCCGTCAGATAAAAAGCCGGATTCACCCATCCACCTGATAATTCCTGGGTCAAAGGAGAAGAGGGATAAACAAGGGTTTTATTTTTTAAATGGAAGGTAAAAATATTCGAACTACTTCTGTAGCTAGAACACAGCTACCCCCACACCCCAAATAAGAAACGCCTTTTAATTTCCCAACAGTAAAGCCCAGGAAGAGATGCCTGCAAAGCATCAAGGTGTGTGTCTGTATTGGGGTGCGGTACACTGTCCTGGGGACACCAGGCATCCTAGAAGATGGAGTCTGGGCCCTCAGGGAGATTCCTCTCTAAGAGCTCAGAGGCGCCAGCCCTAAGGAGCCGAAGAGGCAAAGTACCCCCAGCACGCCGCTAGGGCAGGTCAGGAGTAAGCAGAGCACAGTTGTGGCCCCTAGCCCCATGCAGACGCACAAAACAGGGCAAAAGGTAAGGGATCTTGCTTTAGAAAGTTCCCTCCGTGTGCACCACCCCTCATGCCCCTCAAAGTTAGAGAACAGTTTTGGCTGCATTTTGATTCTCTCCTCTGCCCCCCCCCAACTTCCACAAAACCCCCTGCCCCCCAAGAAGATGCCGACAGAAAATACCGCAGCCCGGGGAAGCCAGGGAGAGCTCCCCAACTTTGTACAGTGCGCAGTCACCATCTTAACCCCTCACTGCCCATCTAGTGAGGTGGCATCTCTAGAGAAGACCTCTTGAGGGTGCTGGGGGGAGGACAGGGCTGCAAACATCCCTCCGCCACTCACCAGGAGAGCTTGAATCCTTTCATTAGTACAGTCACGATAATCCACTGGCCGTGTCCTTAGCATCCCCGTTACAGCTCCGGAGGTCCCAGGACATATTGGAAAAGATGACGAAGTCCCAAAAGAACAGAATCCCATGTAAGGAGACTTGAACTCAGAAAGAGAAAGACAGAGACAGAGAGACAGCCGGAAGACCTGCCGCCCGTGCTTTCCCCCTCTCCCAGCTGAAAGCTGGGCTGGAAGGCAAAGGGCAGATTCTGCAAACCCAGCCCCGGGCTGGAGCTGCCTGCCTGAGCCGCCGCGGCTGCTGCTGCTGCCAGTGCCCGATGAGGATGGGTAATGCTGGCAAGGCTGCGCTGGAGTTGCCGTCAACAGGCAGGCTGGCCGGCCACCCACCTACCCTCACCTCATACCGGCTCGGGGCTGCCTTAGGGAAGGAAGCCAAGCAGAGCCCAGGAGAAGGCGAGCGCAAATCTAGCAGAACCTGCACTTCTCTTCCCCCAGGCGGCAGCTCCCGCAGCTCCATATAATCTCCTAATCAATGCAGTGCCCAAGCAAAGCACTGCCAGCCACTTCCGCCCATTTAAAGACACAGCACATGTTTTGTCCCAGGATGCGCTGAACGTCAGAGACAGGGTGTGTGAAGTATGTGGTGCTTGGAAGGAAGAGAATGCAGGCAGAAATATCTGAAGCAGCTGACTTCCATAGGAATCCACCAATGGGTTAAACACCTGGGGGGGGGGGTTAGAGGAGTTTGGACCCCCCCAGGTCTTCTGCAAACTTTGGGAACCTTAAACTGAGCCACCGACCTCAGAGGCCCCATGGTGAGTGCCTTGGTGTCCCAAGGCAGCCTGGGCAAGACCACTTTAAATAGTTCCCAGGGATGCAGGCAAGACAGCAAGCTGGGCAGCCTGTAGCTCAGGGAACACACAGTTCTCTCCCCCTACTGGAGAAATTGCCTGGGCACAGTGTGAGGCAGCAACTTTGGGTGGGGGTGGTAGGACACTGCGTTTGATCAGCTGGGGCCGGGGATTATTTTAAGGCAGCCACAAAGGCATTGTTTAGGATTTAACAGGACTTTATCGCCAACGCCAGGCTCCAAGGAGATTCAGACCAGGCTCAGCACCGCAGTAAGGAAGGACTGAGATTTTCAACTTTATCTGGAACATGCAATTCACTGGAAAGTGAGGAGTGGCTCCTCCTAAACTGAATCCTCTGGGCTGAGGCCCGGGAATTCCGCCACCAAACACTTCCTGGGCTGTGCGATTCCTTTCTGTCCTTCCCTCCATCACTATCTGGGTCAACAACGCAGATGGGTGACAGTGAACAAAGAGGAGATTAATTACGAAATAGCAACCTTCAACTGAACCATAATAATAAGCCTTTACCCTGAGATTTGCCCCCAAACAATCTAACCATGCAGTAAGCCTTCATCCTGAAATTTGCACCTATCAACAGACATCCATGCACATTATCGACACTTGACCTTCTAAAGTGAAACTCTGCATAAGACCCAGAGTGCAGAAGCTGGGTGGGAACCGAGCACACCTGTGATTACTTATTACCAGCCTGGCTCTTTTTTGAGGGTAAGCTCCATGCAGGCAGAGACTGTAGCTTGCTTAGCTCTACATTCCCAATGACTACAAGAGGCTGCATTTAGGAGGCATACTATTAACAAGTGTTTAATTGAAGAGACTTTATGCAAACTGAACTAAAATGCTGCAGTCTTCCCCCAAAAGACAGAAGAAACACTCTTTAAGGTATACTAAGCATTCAGAGATATATTTCCATAACAGCCCTCCATCAGAATTTCCCTCCATCCATAGCCCCACGCCAGACAACACTCAAATGCTTCCTAGACTTCTGAACACATCCATGGTTAAGTTTTTAAAGCTCCTTGAGGCTGTAATGCAAGTCATACTTTCAGCATAGGTACTGAAGGGATGCAACAAGATTCCAGAAGTACATAGAGTTGTCCTTTAAGACCCAGATAATTCACTCAATGGAAGTTATAGGTCATGGGATCTGAACATTAGTACTCAAGATACCTGTGAATATTGTTTTCATCTTGAACAGTACTGACTGATCACAGGTAACACACAAACATAGATCAAAGCTTTTTAAGTACAGCAGAACCTACTTCCAGGGCTGGCCACGTCCGTACACTGACCACTGCCTTTAGGTGACCTAATTTTCATAGACAGGGCATGCACCACATGGACACATCTATACATGTAGGCCTAGTTCCTTATGTTGACCAGTTTGTTACAGTCCCTTGGGTGGTCAACTTACAGACTTCTACTTATATTATACGAAAAACACGTCATTGTAACTGTTAAAATTTTTTGGCCTTTATTCTTTAGTTGTTTCCTTATAAACTCCAAGTCAAACAAATTCTCAACTATTAATAAGAATGTATTGAGGAATTTTGTGCATTTTATATGCAATATCTCATTGAATCCTCCCATCCCTATTGTAAGGTAACAACAATCATGATTTTTCAGATAATGCTGCTGTAGATGAAGTCTGTTATCTTGAGTTGCCTAATCTGAACAGTGAGCAAAGCTGTAAGTTTCGGATGCAAATGCAGGCATAACCAGCTCCAAAACCCATTCCCTTAATCACTATGTATATTTATTTTAAAAAATTCTATTTCTCTATCAGATGAGCTCATTTATTAAAGCTCACATACTTGCAGGAGAGAAAGAATCCAGGCCATAAGTAAAAAGGAGACTTAATCAAGGCAGCCTCTCCTCTTACTGACATATTGGCTGGCTGGTGTGTCTGTGTGCAATGTCAGAAACAATAAAGGTAAGGAAGAAAGGGACAGCCTGGTCAGTGGGTGACAGTCATCTGCCTCAAATTCCCCTTGGCCCTTTCTTGTTTCAGAAAAGAGGATTTTTCACAGAGCTCTGGAAACAAACTCTACTTCTGCAGTCCATAAAGAAAACCTTGCCAAGTGCAGGGGCTCATGCCTGTAATCTGAGGATTGCTTGAGCTCAGGAGTTCAAGACCAGCCTGAGCAAGACTGAGACCCCCATCTCTACTAAAAATAGAAAAATTAATTGTGTGTCATGGTGGGTGCCTGTAGTCCCAGCTATTCAGGAGGCTGAGGCAGGAGGATTGTTTGAATTCAGGAGTTTGAGGTTGCTGTGGGCTAGGCCAATGCCATAGTACTCTAGCCTGCGCAATAGAGTGAGACAGTGTCTCAAAGCAAACAGAACAAAATCTCAAAATATGATCCAAAGATGGCTTAGAAGAGACATAAAGTGCTGCCCCTTTAATGAGGTAAGTTGAAGCCATAAGACCAAGCAAAATGGAGATGAGTGTCCCATCATCTGTATTGTTCTAGGCATGTTATTTCCTGACCTCCTCACCATGTATGGTTGGAAACGGGGAGATTGTGCTTACTAACATAACCTCCAGGAATGAACATACAGATTCTCCCGCTCCTGCCTGACTTTGCAATCTTGCTGCACCATGACATTCATAATTCGGGAAGGATAAAAGCATGATGTAGAAAAAACCAGACTCCAGGGCGGCGCCTGTGGCTCAAGAAGTAGGGCGCCGACCCCATATGCCAGAAGTGGTGGGTTCAAACCCAACCCTGGCCAAAAGCTGCAAACAAACAAACTAGACTCCAAAAGCCTCCCTCTTGGGCAATATGGCATATACACGGATAAATAGAAAGGAAAAAAAGAGAGAACTTCTTGAAAGTGCTTAATGAGCTATCAGAAAAGTAAGAAATAACAATAGGTCAAAAACCTCGAGATGGCAGAAGCCAGTGAAGCCTGGCTTAGGTTTTCGTGGCCTCAGTGGCTTTAACAAACACGCAAAAAGTAACTCCAAAGCCCACCAGTGGTAAGAGGTTTAAAGGGAGTCCCCCCGGGGATTACATTCACACTGTAAGGAACTTGAAAGAAATTCACAAACACTACTCCATAACCAAAAAGAAAATTGCCCACCTTAAACCTTGACATTGAACAAAGGAGGAAAAACAGTCTCCCTTGATAAACCATAATCACAAACTGACCTCATATCAATGTAGCCTGAGAATTCCCCAAGCAACTCACCAAAACCACAATGTCCTTAAAGGTAAAGAATAATAGATTCTTCTCCAGTATTATCAAGAATTTCTGATCATCCAAAGAGATCAGAAAGAAAAGGCAAGACTTTTCTGGGAGAAACTATTTTTAATATACATTAAGAAATTACTCACAGAATTTATTAAACATTCCTATAAACCAATGAGAAAAAGAAAAATAGACAAATTATTTGAATGAGCACTCTCAGAAAAGAAAACCCTTGGTAAAATAAAAAAATGCTCAATTCATTAGTACTCAGGAAAATACAAATTGGAACTATGAGATGCCATTACACACCCATCTGGTTGCCAAAAACTATAATTAAAAAAGTCAAGCGGCTTGGCACCTGTGGCTCAACGGGCTAAGGCGCCAGCCACGTATACCTGAGCTGGCGGGTTCGAATCCAGCCCCAGGACCCGCCAAACAACAATGACAGCTGCAACCAAAGAAATGGCCGGCCGTTGTGGCGGGCACCTGTAGTCCCAGCTACTTGGGAGGCAGAGGCAAGAGACTCGCTTGAGCCCAGGAATTGGAGGTTGCTATGAGCTGTGATGCCACGGCACCCTATCCAGGGTGACAGCTTGAGGCTCTGTCTCAAAAAAAAAAAAGAAAAAAAAAAAAAACAAAGAAAACCCTGTTAGTACCATCCATAGAGGCAAAGAATGAAGTTGAGCGTTCTGGAAGTGTCTGGGCTGTAGCACGGAACATATAGCTGGTACTCAGGAAGAGATAATACTGAACATCACCTCCAAGCCTGTCTGGCCACTTTTCTTTTTCTTTTACTTTCCCCCCTACCTCCCGCCCTTTTCTTCCTTCCTTCCCTCCCTTCTTTCTCACTTGCTCTTTCTTTCTTTCATTTTTTTGTTGAGGCAGAGTTCTACCTTATGCCCTGAGCAGAGTGCCGTGGCGTCGTAGCTCACTGCAACCTCAGACTCCGGCTGTGGGCATCCTGCTGCCTCAGCTTCCGAGGCCGCTGGGATTATAGGAGCTTGCTGGTGCGCCTGGCTGGGTTTTTCCATTTTTTTCATGAGTTGGGGTCTCGCTATTGCTCAGCAAGCCTTGAACTCCTGAGCTCAAGCAATCCTCCCGCCTTAGCCTCCCACAGTGCTGGATTACAGGTGTGAGCCACCGCACCCGGGTTGCTCTTTTTTTCTTTTTTTGTGTGTTTATTTATTTGCTTGTTTTTTATTGTTTTGGATTCATTGTTTTCTTTCTTTTTTTGAGAGTTTCACTATGCTGCCCTCAGAGAGTATCCTGGCCTCAGGCTCACAGCAATAACTCTTGGGCTTAATTGATACTCTTGCCTCAGCTTCCCAAGTAACTGGACTACAGGTGCCCACCACAATGCCCCACTATTTTTTGGTTGTAGTTGTCATTGTTGTTCAGCAGCCCAGGCCGGGTTCGAACCTACCAGCTTGGGTGTATGTGGCCAGCGTCCTACCCACTGAGCTATTTTCTTTCTTTTTCTTTTTTGAAACAGAGCCTCAAGCTGTCGCCCTGGGTAGAGAGTCGTGGCATTACAGCTCACAGCAACCTCCAATTCCCGGGCTAAAGCGAGTCTCCTGCCTCTGCCTCCCAAGTAGCTGGGACTATAGGCTCCCGCCACAACGCCTGGCTATTTTTGTTTGGGTTGCAGCCGTCATTGTTGGTTGGTGGGCCCAGGCTGGATTTGAACCCGCCAGCTCAGGTTTACACGGCTGGTGCCTTAGCCCGCTGAGCCACAGGCGCCGAGCCTTTCTTTCTTTTTCTAAAAAAAGAGACATAAGTCTTTCTCTGACACCCAGGGTGGGGTGTAGTGCTGCTATTATAGCTCATGTGATCCTCTTGCTTTAGCTTTCCAAGTAGCTGGGACTGCAAGGATACACCACCATGCCTAGCTAATATTTAAAATTATTTGTAGAGACAGAGTCTTGCTACAAAACTACCACCTTGAGACCTCCCAAAGTGCTGAGATTGTAAATGTGAGCCACTGCACCTTCTGTTTATCTATGTTCTCTCTTCCCTCAGACAGACTTAGGGCTCTCCTAGCATGTCTAGTGACTGCTCTCTGCCATCAGAATGGAATCCCCCTCAGAATGGGGTTCTGCGGTTTCCTGAGAACAGACTAGGCCTCCTGCTCTTTCTGTTGCTTCCCATTTTCCAGAATACCCATCGCAGGCCCAACCACGCTCCAGTGGAGAACAGATAAGGGGTGAAGACTGAAAAACTGACCTTAAACTCAGGCTCCTTGCGTGCAAGGCGCCTGAGCTCGCGGCTGAGTTGGAAGGCAGCCAGCATTGCATCCTCACTGGCCAGTGAGAGGTGGGCCCTGCTGGCAATGCCACGGTAGGTGTTGATGCGAGACAGGGAGAACTTCAGCAGGTCATAGCGGCGTGCATTGCTGCACTCAAGGCAGGCGCAGGACACTGGGTGGGGCCGGGCAATGGTGTGGCCCTGATCCATAAGTAGCTGTGCGATTTCATACAGGTCCTTTTGGCAGGCGAGGGTGAGTGGAGTGACACCGGGTGCAAAGCGGGAGCCATCAATTGATGAGTCAAAGAAAGCCAGTGAGAAAGATCTAGTGTCTACTTTGCGACCCTTCTCCCTTTCCAACCGGGCTAGTAGGCGACGCACTACTGCTGGCTGGTTTGTGTCCACAGCTACTAGCAGGGCTTCATGGATCTGCCGGAAGTCAAACTTGACATTGGTCAACAGCACATCAGTGATGGCCTCATGACCCAGGCGGATGGCCAGGTTCAGAGCTTCTCTCCAGGAGCGGTCTTCTGCTTCCTCCACATTCCGCAAGGGCCCACCTGGCCCACTGCTCATGGCCTCAACCCCAGACTCCAGCAGCTGCTGCACGAGACCCAAACGGCCTTCCTGGATGGCACTCAGGAGTGGTGGTGGGAACTTGAGCTTTCTGTTCACGATTTCAGTCCAGTTAGGCTGTAGCTGGATGTAGGAGTGGAGAGGTGGGTCCTTGAGTTTCCAGATTCCTTCATTTGGGGGCCTCCCTCACCCTTCTACTTCTAGATCCTAACCCTCTATGTCCAGCCTCTATTATAATCTTCCTTGTCCCAAACACAAAACTGGAAGAAATTAACTTATTAACCATTTTATTGTATAAATTCTCAGGTTAGGCAAGTGGCAGGACTGGTTGTAACTGGGAACCTCTTCCTCAGCTCAACTTCTTCCCTCACATGAATCACCCCACAGTGTGACCACATGTGGGTATCTTGAGAGAAGGTAGGTGAGAGCAGGTGACAGGGATATAAGGGAGCCTAATCCCACATGCAGACACAGAGGATGTCTGGGAACAGCTCCCATCTTGTTGACTTCATTTTCCAGCCATCCATCCCTCTGAAAGTCCCAGAGGCTCTGCAGAGGGCAAGTCCAGACATGTCCACATAGGAGGGTCTTTGAACCGGCTTTCCGCAACCCCCTCAGCTCTGAGCAGGACTCCAGCAGGATCCCAACATGCTCCCCCCTCCCCACCAACCCCCTAGCTTTGTCCTCTGCTGCTCTGGAAGGCACTTGTCCCCCTCCATGCCACCTTGTCCCTCATCTGCCAGCCCCAGCCCCATCTTCACTGCTTTTCTTTGTGCCCAGGCTCAGGATTCCAGGGGCTCTTCTCCCATCCACAGAGGTGTCCTGCACCTGTCTGGGAAGACCAGAATGCCCCTGCCACCCCTCTGGACCAATCTGTTTTATTCACACCTAGAAATGGGACCAGGATGGGGCAAGATAAGGGAGTAGAAGGCCTCTTACCATGAGGGGGTCCATGGCTGTGCTCACCTCTGCTGGCAGGAACCAACAGACTGAATTCCTGCTGTCTGCTCCCCTGACTGTGCCCAGCACTCTCCTACCCATTCAAAACCCCGCCTTGGGCCCTCCCTTTGTAGGACCAGATGCTACCCCTCTGCCCTATACCCTGGGGACCAGGAGAACTTGTATCAGTGCCACACTGTGAAATCTTCTGGGAAAGGGGAGAAAAGGCATATTTACTCAAAGAAGATGGAAATAGAATTTGGAATGTCAGAGCTTGAGGGGACCTTTGAGAGCCTTTGGTCCAGCTACCTCATTATGCAGATGGGAAACGGGACTCCGACCAAGGTTAGACAGCCAAGCCTAGGACCACTAGGCTCCCTATAATAGCTCCATGAATGGGAGAATGGAGAATTTGCTGTCTCAATTATTGAAGGTTAATTCTGGGCCCCAAGATAAATAACTCATTTGAAGTCACACAGCAGCACCATTACATGATTATACCTGAGAAAGGAAAACACAAATTCTCGATACTGAGAATTAAGGTCATGGGATGCTGGATGTCAGTCTCATGTGCAAAACCCACCCTCACTTTCCCAGTACACCACAGGATCTTATCTGTCAGGCAGTGTTTTTCTTTTCACTGTGCCTCCATTTTCCTTGCAGAAAAATGGGCATGAGGACGCGCATCACTCGTGGACAGGAAGACGTTCTGAGTAGTGTTCCAAGGCCCAGAAGTTCCGAGGGGGTAAAAATAACAGAGTTGTCCTTAGGAGAATTGGGTGTCATGGTCACAGAACCCTTGACAACTGGGCATGGGAAATCAGGCTAGGCACAGAGGTGTCCTCACGCACAGTCCTGAGGGAATGAGTAGAAAGAAAGAGGGAGGGAGGCTTGGCTTCATCAGCTCTTCCCAGCTGTCAAGAGATCCACCCTCCAGCGTTAGTGTTAGAGGATGGGACCAAACTACAGGATCTCATGGCTCATGCCTCAGGGACCTCCCCACACATGCTGGCATGTTCTTCTACTTCTGCAGTTGAGAAGTGCAATTGGCAGATAGGACATTGGACCCAGGAAATGGGTGGTGAGCTCTCTGGAGAAGACGGGGGTGAATATGGTGTTGAGGAAGGAGAAGCTGGGCAAGGCAAGGGAGTCTCTCCACAGGCAGCAGCATGCAGGGGAAGAATCTTAGTGCTGAAGGAGCCTGTGGGGAGAGAAGGAAGTGAACAAAACTGAGCCTGCTCCCAGGCAGGATACCACCCAAAGAATTCTGAAGGAATTTTTCCTGCCAAAATGCAGCTGTTTTTTGCACAATATTTGCTATGGCTGACTATTTCATCTGAGAGACACTATAATGTATCCATCAAACATTTATTAAGTGTTTATTATGTTCCTAACAGTATGCTAGGAGCTGAGGGATATAAACCAGGCTTGTCCTTATGGAATGTGGAGTTTTGTGGTAAAGATACATTGATAATGTAAATAACATTGATAAAAGCAGATGGTGAAATGAGGTAAACCTAAGGGAATCAGAGAATGCTGCAGAAGTTCAGTGAGATTATATGGGCAGATCAGAGAAAACTTGGCAAAGAAGTATCATTTGAACAGAGACTTAAAGAGTAAGTAGAATTTGGATATGGAGGAAAAAGTTATGAAGGGAAATCTTGGCCCTCTCTGACAGTGTTTTATGTGGTTTGGTTTCATGCTTATTCTTGGGACAGGCTCAATGTACCTTCCTCAGCTTGGCTAACACAATGTGAGCAGGTGCTCAATATATACTTGTCTTGAATTATACTTGACTAAAAGTATAGTTACATGTTTGGGAGCTGCAGAGATCACAAAGACTAGGAATCCAAACCAAAATATTTTTGGCAGTATCCCCTGGTCTCCCATTCGTCCTTCAAGGAATGCCTAGTTGTTACATAACAACTGTCTGTGTCTAAACATCTTACCTGCACAGATGGGGCACTGTCCACTATCCTGGCTACCACTGTTTTGGGCTTGGGTTCGGTGTTTTCTTTGCTGTGCTCTTGCTGTCCCCCTCCTGTTTGACCGAGACTTAGAGTTGAACAGAGGCCTGTGAGAAAGATCAGTTAAAGACCAGTTATAAAGGCTCTGTCTCAAAAAAAAAAAAAACAAAAAAAGACCAGTTATAAGTAAGAGGCCATTAGGGTTGAAGGCACCTAGAATCAGGGCAAAAATAGGGAGAATAGTTGATGTGTACCTAGAAACCCTGGGTTGGAGTCTTGGTTTTCCCATGTGACACACAAAACGAGAGAAGATGTTTAATCCTTGAATATCTGAGAACAGAGCTTCTATTACTGCTTTCAGGTTTTTTATTGAAATACCCAGTGCATTATAATGCACATACCATAAAATTCACCCTTTTAAAGTATACATTCAGCCAGGTGTGGTGGCTCAAACTTGTTTTTTTTTTTTTGAGACAGAGCTTCAAGCTGTCACCCTGGATAGAGTGCCGTGGCATCAAAGCTCACAGCAACCTCCAATTCCTGGGCTCAAACGAGTCTCCTGTTTCCGCCTCCCAAGTAGCTGGGGCTATAGGCGCCCGCCACAACGCCCGGCCATTTTTTTGGTTGCAGCTGTCATTGTTGTTTGGCGGGTCCAGGCTGGATTCGAACCCGCTAGCTCGGGTGTACGTGGCTGGATCCTTAGCCGCTTGAGTCACAGGTGTTGAGCCGGTGGCTGAAACTTGTAATCCTGGCACTCTGGGAGGGTGAGGCAGGTGGATTGCTTGAGCTCAGGAGTTAGAGACCAGCCTAACCAAGAGCGAGACCCCATCTCTAAAAATAGTCTGGTGTGTGGCAGGTGCCTATAGTTCCAGCTATTTGGGAGGCTGAGGTAAGAGGATTGCTTAAGCCCAAGATTTTGAGGTTGCTGTGAATTATGACAGCACAGCACTCTCCTGAGGGGAACAAAGGGAGACTCTGTCTTAAAAATAAAAGTGTACATTCAATGGTTTCAGTATATTCGCAAGGTGTATAATCACAATTATCTAATCTAGAACATTTGTATAACCCCTGAAAGAAACCCTGATCCCTTTAGCAGTCACTACTCATTCCTCTGACCCATATACATTCACAATCTCTTATCTACTTTCTGTTTCTATGAATTTTCCTATTCTGGACATTCCATATAAATGAAATCAATATATGGTCTTTTGTGACTGACTTCTCATACGTAGCATAATGTTTTTAAGGTTCATTTATGCTGTAGCAGTACTATATTTCTTTTATATGGCTGAATAACATTTCATGGTTTATCAGCTGGTAAACACTTAGGTTGTTTACACTTCTTGGTTATTATGAATGATGCTGCTATGAACATTTGCTTATAGGAATTTTTTTTTTTTTTTTTTTTTTTTGAGACAGAGCCTCAAGCTGTCGCCCTGGGTAGAGTGCTGTGGCATCACAGCTCACAGCAACCTCCAATTCCTGGGCTCAAGCGAGTCTCTTGCCTCTGCCTCCCAAGCAGCTGGGACCACAGGCGCCCACCACAACGCCCGGCCATTTTTTGGTTGCAGCCCGCATTGTTGTTTGGCAGGCCCGGGGGCTGGATTCGAACCCGCTAGCTAAGGTGTATGTGGCTGG